>VZQC01005410.1:426109-545754 GCA_009823505.1 Rhizomys pruinosus | reverse complement strand
TGTTGTATAATTCAGAAAAATATAGAGACCAACCCAATACAAGCTATAAATAAAACAACTAGCATTTTATATTCCCAGTTAGTTCAAATGTCAGTATCTAGCTCCTTTTTTTTTTTTTTAGCACAAGCATCCTTCATATAAAACCAGTTTGCAAGCAGTTGTACCCCAGCCCACACAGCCCAAGGCTCCCACCATCCAGCTGGAGGGGCTTGAATGTTCAATCAAGTTGATCAAATAAGTGTCCAGACTATATTGTCGTAGTTTTACTGTTCACCCCAATTGCAGCCCCTACAATATACCACTCCCCCTCTCCCACAGATTTAGTGTAAACTTTTGACAAGAGTTTTAGATTTAGAGAAAATTTATCAAGGTGATGAAGAGTTCCCTTGTACCACACACTTATTCTGCTCTGTTTTAAATACCATGGATTGCATTTGTACACCAGGTTTTCTTTACTTTACTGATATAATGGATTTAGTTGATCAATTTTTTTTTATTTGTAAAAGATTTTCATAATTTTTTTCAAAGCCAATTTTTCATTGAAGCTTTGAGAATTTCATATAAAATTTCCCAATCAAATCCAGACCCATCCCCCTTCCTTGCCCCCCATCCCTCTAGAGCTCATGCATTCTGCCAATGATATTTTTCATCTTTTTCTCAGTCTGTTTTAAAATTTTCTTTTCTTAAAGATTTATTTTTTACTTTTTTATTTATTATTTTTTATGTATATGAGTGTCCTGTCTGCATGTAGGTGGGTGCGCCCGTGTCATGCAATGCTGAGGAGGTCAGAAGAGGCCATTGGATCCCCATGGAACTGGAGTTAAAGACAGTTCTTTGCCATCATGTGGGTGCTGGGAATCGAACCTGGGTCCTCTGCAAGAGCAGTCCGTGCTCTTAACTACTGAGCCACCTCTCCAGCCCCTGTTTTAAAATTTTCGATGCAGAAGTTTACTGTTTTAGGCAGAAGTTCATAGTTCTTTGACCCAGTCTTTTTTGTTGCTGTTGTTGTTCCTTCTAATTTGCATCACTCCAAAATATGCACATATGCATGCCACACATATATCAAGATTATGATGTCATAGGTTTTAGCATCTTCAGCTTATGATTTCTTTTTATTATTATTATTTTTCTTTATTAGGCTGAAAGATGTCATGTTTTTCTTAAGGAAGTGTTTGAAGGCTCCTCCTTGGCAAGCCCAAACAATCATCAGTCCTGCCCTTGTGCTCCACACTGGGGTCTTCCCTTCCCATGGTCACCGAATAAGGTCCAGTAAGCACTTCATCCTGTCTTGATCTTCCTGTAGTGGTCTCTGTGATACAGCCTTGGGATTTTTAAAATATTAAACAGGATGAAATTACTTCTACATATTGTTGGATGTGATTTGTCAATATATTGGTTAGGCTGTTGGTTTTAACAATCATGAGAGGGAGCTAGAGAGATGGCTCAGCAGTTAAGAGCACAGTCTTCTCTTGCAGAGGAGCCAGGTTCAGTTCCCAGCACACACATAGTGGCTAACAACCTTTCCTAACTCCAGTTCCAGGGGAATCCAATACCTTCTTCTGACTCCATGGGCACTTACACACATGCAGGTAATACACTCATACACATAAAATAAAAATAAATGAAACATTTTAAAAATTCATGAGAGGGAAAGGATTCTGTCGTTTTCTGTAATGCTTTTGTCTGGTTAGTATAAAAGCAGTCCTGGATTTATAGAATCTCATAGCAATCATTCCATTAGTTCTTTTCTTTTATTCAAATCTTATTCATTTTTGTTTTATGTATGTGAGTGCTTTATCTACAGGCCTATAAATACTCCATGTACATGTAATGCCCAAGGAGACAAGAAGAGAACATTGGATTCCCTGGAAGTGGACGTAGGGACAGTTATTAGTTGCCATATGGCTGTTGGGAACTGTGGTATAGGACCATCCTCCGACAGATGGATGGACAGATGCCATCTTCCCAAGCTTGGCTGAATCTGTTTGTCTAGGATCATGAAAGCTAAGGTTTTTGACTTAAGTTCTACAAGAAAGCAGGTACAGAGAGTGAGCCGCACCTCTAACCAAGCAGCCCTAGTTGCATGTGGGGAGGGTCTAAGCGTTTATAAAATGAAGAAGTGCAGAGGGGCACTCTCACCATTTTATGTGACTTGAATGAAGACTCCAATGTGAGCTTAGGAGAGAGGCACCCACATTCCAGTAATAAACACTCACCCATTGTTATGGAAGTAAGCCCAATGAACTCAGTGTATCCCAGACTAGTTTGGCAAAATCATACCTAGGTTTGTCATAATGACCAAGGGAGGAGGGGGAGACATTGATTATGCCTTCCAAAAGGAATTTTAGATATACAGGAACTGAAACCAGGATTCTCTGCAAGAGTCAACTCTCTACCTCCTTGCTCCCATTTCTTCTTGGACATGCTTATAAAAAAAATTGTTTGTTTCATTCTGAGTGATTAATAGAGTTCGTTCCTCATTGCTTTATTAGCATCAAAATTCAAAATGTGATAATTCAATAATATATATTAAATATTACACAATATGTAATCTTACATTATTTTTATTGGATAGTTATACTATTATGCTATATTCATTATTGTGATTGAAAATATGTAATGATATAATGTATATTATTCAATATAACACTATTTTATGTTTTATATACAATGAGATATGTTCATTGCTACTTATTTATCCATACTAAACTCTCATCCCTTAATAATTATAAATAAGATGATATAATCTTCCTGAGTAAATTTTGTTACTTTGTGTCCTCCAATTAATTTCATGCATTTGTTTATTTAGCAACTTTCAGAGGTAATAAAAAGTGTGGTTTAGATATGAAGCGTCTCCTCTACACTTTCCTATTATAGAATCTTTGTTTCCAGTTGGTGGTCTACTTTAGGACATTCTTGATATTTAAGGAGTTTCTGTCTGTGTATAGCACTAGGGGCCACCTGTCCCTGGGGGATTTGTCTCTGTTTATCCTCTTTTGCCATCACTCTGCATGTGTCTATCAGGAGGTCTATCAATTCCCACCTGCCAACGACTTCCTCACCACAGGGCTAGAATCAGTGATGTAAGGAAGGAACTGAAACATGTGAAACTATGAGCTGCAATAAATCCTCCCCAATGCACTGTGTGCATCAGGCCTTTTGTCACAGCAAAGACAAAAAAAATCAACTAAAATAGTTAGCAGTTAGATATTTATCAGTTTCATCAGTCTTCCTATAAGTTGGCATTCAGCTTTATTACTTCTGTTTTTATTGGTTTTGTTTCAGTTTCATTGACCTGTGTTCTGATTTTTCCTGTTTGCTCCAGGGATATATTGTTCTGCTCTCTGTAGTTTACTAAAGAGGAAGTATAGATGATTAACTAGATCATTCTGCCTTTCTAATATAATCATCTTATGTTCTAATATGTTTCTCTCCAATCCATAAAATTTTATACAAGTATTTTTATTTTCATTAAATTCAAAATAACACAGAATTTTATTGAGACTTCTTTGATGGAATTTATAGAACTATACATGTATATTATTTTTTATTGAATTTTTGCAAATTTTTTAATTTATTATTTTTATTTTATGTCTGTGATTGTACTGCCTGCATGAGGATAAGTGTACCCGTAACATGCAGTGCCGGCAAAGTTAAAAGAGGGCATCGAATCCCTGGCCCTGGAATTGCAGAGGGTTGTTAGCTGTCA
The DNA here is from genome assembly GCA_009823505.1 of Rhizomys pruinosus. NCBI lineage: Eukaryota > Metazoa > Chordata > Mammalia > Rodentia > Spalacidae > Rhizomys > Rhizomys pruinosus. Next base: position 542,045 of record VZQC01005410.1, on the reverse strand, counting down.
TGTGCGTGCTAAGGATTGAACCCAGGTCCTCTGCAAGAACTCTTAACAGTGCTCTTAACCACTGTGCCATCTCTCCAGCCCCAAAGTTTTGCAATTTTTATACAATATATTTTTTAAAAATGAATAACCGCTTATAGTTTTCTTTTCTTGCTATGTTTTTACCTGCTTTGGTGTTGGAATAATACTGGCTTCATAGAACACGTTTTGGAATTCTCCCTCTGTTTCTGTCTTTTTTTTTTAATTTTTTTTATTATTTATTTTTATATGTGTATGAATGTATTGTTTGCATGTCGGTTTGTGCACCCGTGTCATGCAATGCCGAGGAGGTCAGAAGAGGGTCTCAGATTCCCCTGGAACTGGAGTTCTCCTGGAATTGGAGTTACAGACGGTTCTTAGCAGCCATGTGGGTGCTGGGGATCGAACCCGGGTCCTTTGCAAGAGCGTCGGTGCTCTTAACCGCTAGGCTATCTCTCCAGCCCCTGTGTTTTTGAATAATTTAAGCAGCACTAGCATTGGATCTTCTTTGAAAGTCTAGTAAAATCCTGCTATGAATCCATCTGGGCCTGGACTTTTATTAGTCAGGATGTTTTGTATTACTGTTCCAATTTCCTCATTTGTTATGGGTCTAAGTGGTTGATCTCTTTATTTAACTTTGGTGTTTCTACTGAATTTGGACATTTGTCCATTTATTTTAGATTTTATAATTTAATAGAATGTAGTGTTTTAAAGTATTCCCTCATAATATTCTGGATCCTTTTGGTAGCTCATTCATTGCTGTTAGATTTTCTAATTAAATAGAATATAGGTTTTAATAGTGTTCCTATTCCAAATCAGTACAATCCATGATGAAAAGGGAAATATCACAACAGACAAGGAAAAGATCCAGAAAATCATATGGATATACTTCAAAAACCTATACTCTACAAAGTTTGAAAACCTAGAAGAAATGGATGAATATCTGAAATCCTGGGAATCAACCAAAGTTCAACCAAGAAGAGATCGACAGCTTAAACAGACCCATAATACATGAAGAAATTGAAGATGTAATAAGAAACATCCCAACTAAGAAAGCCCAGGCCCAGATGGTTTTAATGCAGAATTCTATAAAACATTTCAAAAAGACCTACAACCATTATTACTGAAATTGTTTAGAAGGATACAAACAGAGGGAATTCTCCCAAATTCCTTCTATGAAACCAACCTCACTCTATTACCAAAACCAGGCAAAGATACAACTAAAAAAGAGAATTATAGACCCATATTCCTAATGAACACAGATGCCAAAATTCTAAACAGGATACTGGCAAATCGCATAACGACTCACATCAAGAAGATCATCCATCATGACCAAGTTGGACTCATACCAGAGATGCAGGGATGGTTCAACATATGAAAATCAATAAACATCATCAAATACATAAATGGAATGAAAGACAAAAACCAAACCATCATCTTAATTGATGCTGAAAAATCCTTTGACAAAACCCAGCATCCCTTCATGCTTAAAGTCCTAGAGGGAATTGGATTGGAAGGATCATTCCTCAATGTAATCAAAGCCATATACAGGAAACCCACAGCCAATATCATCCTAAATGGGGAAATGACGGAAACATTCCCTTTAAAGGTAGGAACTCGGCAAGGCTGCCCCCTATCACCACTCCTCTTCAATATAGTGCTTGAAACACTTGCTAGAGCAATAAGGCAAGAAAAGGATATTAAAGGAGTACTAATTGGAAAAGAGGAAGTCAAACTATCCCTATTTGCTGATGATATGATTGTTTACTTAAGAGATGCAAAAAACTCCACCAGAAAACTCCTAGAAACGATTAACAGCTTCAGCAAAGTGGCAGGATACAAAATTAACCTTAGAAAATCAATGGCCTTTCTTTACACCAAGAACAAGCAACTGGAGAAAGAATTCAAAGAGACCTTCCCACTCACAATAGCCTCAAAAACAATAAGATACCTAGGAACAAACCTAACCAAAGACACCAAAGACCTCTACAACAAAAATTTTAAACCCTTAAAGAAAGAAATTGAAGAAGACCTCAGAAGATGGAAAAACCTCCCATGCTCATGGATTGGGAAAATTAACATTGTAAAAATGTCCATTTTACCAAAACTCTTGTATAGATTTAATGCAATCCCAATCAAAATCCCCAAGAGTTTCTTCACAGGCTTGGAAACAAAAGTTCTTAAATTCATTTGGAGAAACAAAAGACCCCGAATAGCCAAATCAATCCTGAGTGAAAAGAGCTACACAGGAGGGATCTCTATACCAGATTTTAAACTATACTACAGGGCTATAGTCATAAAAACAGCCTGGTACTGGCACAAAAACAGACCTGTTGACCAATGGAACAAAACCGAAGATCCAAATCTGAGCACATACAATTTCAGCCATCTCATATTTGACAAGGGGGCCAAGAAACCACAATGGAGAAAAGACAGCATCTTCAGCAAGTGGTGTTGGCAAAACTGGATCACCACTTGTAGAAGAATGAAATTAAACCCCTACCTCTCACCCTGTACAAAAGTCAACTCCAGATGGATTAAAGACCTCAACGTGAAACCCCAAACTCTGAAGGTGATAGAAGAAAAAGTTGGCAGCAGACTACAAGACATAGGCGTAGGAAAAGACTTCCTAAATCAGACAGCAGCTGCACAAGAATTAAGGTCGACAATTGACAAATGGGACCTCATTAAACTCAAAAGCTTCTGTACATCAAAAGAAACAATCAAGGAAGTGAAGAGAAATCCCACAGAGTGGGAGGAAACCTTCACTGCAGAAACATCTGACAAAGCATTGATTTCCAGAATATATAAACTACTCAAAAAACAAAGAAGAAAGAAAACAAATGACCCACTCAATAGATGGAGCAAAGAGCTGAACAGAGACTTCACAAGTGAGGAATTAGAGATGGCTGAGAAACACCTTAAGAAGTGTTCAACATCACTAATCATTAAGGAAATGCAAATCAAAACCACTTTAAGATATCATCTCACTCCAACAAGATTGGCTAGGATCAAGAAAACAAATGATACCAAGTGCTGGAGAGGTTGTGGGGAAAGGGGAACACTCATCCACTGCTGGTGGGAATGTAAACTGGTACAGCCACTATGGAAAGCAATGTGGAGAACCCTTGGAAGACTTGGAATGAACTTGCCACCTGACCCAGCCATACCACTCTTAGGCATGTACCCTCAAGACTCACCCCACCACAGAAATACATGCACGGCCATGTTTATTTCAGCCCTCTTCAGAAAAGCAAGGTGCTGGAACCAACCCAAATGCCCCAGAACTGACAAGTGGATAGAGAAAATGTGGTACATCTATACAATGGAGTTCTATGCAGCAGTAAAGAAAGATGACATCATGAGCTTTGCAGGAAAATGGCTGGAGCTAGAAGACATCATGCTGAGTGAAGTAACACAGTCCCAGAAAAACAAACGATGAATGGTGTCCCTCATCTGTGGATGCTAGTGCCAATTACCTAGTTGTAAGTATTTCATGTGCATGGCCCCTTGAGCTTTTGTCCAAGCAGTTGGGAGTGATGCATAATGGAAATAACAACAGCAACAACAACAGAAAGGACTGCATCAAAAACTGACTGAAACAGTGAACTTCTGCTCAAAACAGTCAACTTCCAGATGGAGAATATTGAGAAAGACTGAGAAAGAGATGAAAAGCATGTTTGGCAGAATGCATGAGCTCTGGTGAGGTGGGGGCATAGGGTGGGGAACACAAGTCTAGATTTGATACTCTTGTACAAAATATATATTAAAAAATTTTAAAAAGAACAAAAAGTGTTCCTTTATAATATTCTGGATCCTTTTAGTGTCTGTTGTGATGGTTTCTCTTTCATCTCATTTTGTTGATTTGGATTTGCTTTTCCCTTCTTTTGGTTAGTTGGGTTAAGTGTCTGCCTATCTTGTTTGTCTTTTTAGCCTAATTTATTCTTTGCACTATTTCCTATATTTATATTTCATTGATTTCTGCTCTAATTTTTATGATCTCTTCTCTTCTTCTGGATTTGGGTTTGGTTTGTTCTTCTTTACCAGTCTTCTGAGTTGTATCAATAAGCCATTTATTTGTGCTTTTTAGATTTTTTTTTAATGTAGGCCCTAAGAGCTATAAACTTCCTTCTTAGGACTGATTTTAAAGTGTCCCAGAGATTTTGTTGTGTTGTACTATCATTTTCATATAGCTCCAGGAATACTTTTATGTCTTTCTTGATTTACCTTTGACGCATTCATCATTCAGGACTGTGTTCTTTAAACTCCATGAGTTCATGTATTTACCAGAGCTTCCTTAGCTGTTGATTTGAAGCTTTATTTCATTCTGTTATGTTAGAATGTATGGAATTATTTCAATTTTTGTATTTGTTGAGGTTTGTTTTGTGTCCCAATATGTGTACTATTTTAGAATACCTTCATGAGTAGAATGTGTATTCTTTGGCGCTTGAGTTGAATATTCTGTAGCTGCCTATTAGATTCCATTTGATGAATCATTTAATTCAGGTGTTTCTCTGTTTGTTCTATGTCATGCTGACATTTCTATAGGTGATAATGAGGTATAAAGTCATCTATTATGAGTTGGGGTTAATCTGTGTCTTCAGGTCTAATAGTACTGTAAACTATTGAGTGAACCAGTTTGGTCCATGTATGTTCACAATTGTAACATCCCTTGGGCCAGTTGTTTTGTTGATCAGAATGAAGTGACATTTCTCATCTCTTCTGATTAATTTTGTTTTGAATTCTACTTTAGATATTAGAACAGCATGCCTACTTTTTACTTGGTGCCATTTACTTGAAATATTTTTCCCATACTTTCATCTGAAGGTAATATCTATTCTTGAATATAAGATGAGTTACTTGTAGCCAACCAAAAGATGGATATATATATATATATATATATATATTATTGTTATTAAACTTTTCCATACATCATACATCATATCTCAATTGAATTTAGAGTCACTTCCCTTTCCATGCCCCCCACCTAACCTGAGTTCCTGCACTCTGCCATACAATGCATGTCTTGCATCTTTTTCCAGGTCTTTCTGGAGTTTTTTTCCAGTTCTTTTGTTGTTGTTCTCTCTAACTTGTATTGCTTTACTATATACACATATATATACATAATTGTATATCTACATACATACATACATACATACATACATACATACATACACATATCACCTGAAATAGAGTCTTTATTTGCTAAAAGATGTCATGTTTTCCTTAAGGAACTTTTTGAAGGTTCCTCCTTGGCAAGCCCAAACAACCATCAATCTTGTCCTTGTGCTCCACACTGGGGTCTATCCCTCCCATGGTCCCCCAAATGAGGTCCAGTAAGCACCATGTCCTGTCTTGATCTTCCTGAACTGGCCTCCATGATATAGCCTGGGTAGTCCAACAATGGCAGTCTATACTCTGACAAGGCTGAAATCCCAGTATCTGCTCAGTCCATAAGCTGGATATCTTAGTAGTCCCCATCTGGCATTGAAGGTTTGGAGGAATCTTGGAGAGACATGAGTCTTCAGTCTATATTGGAGGGTTAAAAAGCTGTGTCTCCAATAGTATTCAGAGAAATGCTCAGTGTCTGTTGGGGGTTAACTGTTTATAATGGACCCTGATGAAGTTTACCTTCCAGATACTGAGAAACCTTCCTACCTCTCCCCTTTATAGGAAAAAAGAAAAACAGGATGGTAATGAAATCATTCCCTAACTGTAAATTAGAGCCAACTGTTATAGTGGTAATTTCTTATAAAACAGGTATAACTACTCTTTTTTAATTGACTGATAGGCTTAGTAACTGTGAAAGGATAATTCTCTATCTAGAGCCAAATTCAATAGTAAAGTCTTTATAAGCTGTGTAATTAAGCAAAATATATTAGTACAGGAAATCTCTGACATCAGCCTAAGAGATCTGACATCAGCCTAAGAGATGTTGGCTAGGGGATTCAACCACCCCCCCCAAATTATAAAGGCCTTTTGCCTATAAGTGGGATATATGCAAGGAGAAAGGCAGTAAATCCCTGTTGTTGAAGACCTGGTGTGAGCATGAAAAAAATGTTGAGACGACACTTGCTAACGTACAACTGGCTTCTGAAATGCCAGAGAGCGTTACCAAAGGCCACTAAAGCAATACAGCAAAATATTGGTCTCCCTGAGACAAGCAAGACTCCCCTATCAGTATCAGCTACACCTCAACTGCCTGGAGATATTGTGCAACAGTGGCAGCCAAGTGTCTACATATATCCCAAATCTATTTGGTTATTAGCTCTCTCCTTGGAGGAATAACTCACAGCAGATGCCACAAGCTTATGTTCTCTAGAGGTTAGGAGACGTTATAAGCCACAATAAGAACTTGTCACCCTTTATAGAGAAACCACAGTTTGTGGATTAGCATACCATCCAAGCATCTGTATCTATGCTCACAGCTTAGCTTGCCATAATAATTAGTACTGCTTAAATGCCTGTACATCCAATTGCTTGTGCTTTGTTAGCATGACTAAAAAGGTATCACTGGATATGCTGTCAACCCATGAAGGGAAACAATCTGAACAGACTAGAGTCCAAAATGACAACTGCAAAGAAATTAGACTGTTTTCTTCTCACCCACTTATGCCCCTTTCCCAAAGCCCAGGGAACAAATTGCGGAAGAGGAGATATGGTAGAATGTAAGGGTTGTGGAGAGATAGGGGTAAATCATGAGACTACAGCAATATAGTCTGGACTCCTAATTGATCAACATGCCTGTGCATACAAGCTTCTCCAACTGGACCATGGGAACCTTGGGTTGTTCAAAATTTGGACATAGATACTTGCAAAATGCACCAATTACCTAATTGTATGGCAAACTGAGTAACATCAATGTTATCTGCAAACAACTGTTATTATATTGTAGAATCCCTTAAAAATAAAAAAAATAATAAAAAAAAAGCTGTGTCTTATGTCTTTGAAGAATGGCAAAAGCAGCGGCAACCACAGAGTAGATGCAGTTGCCAGTAAGGACTGAAGACAGGCCAAACAACAGTGCTCTCTCTTTTTTCTTTCTCTCTTTTTACTAAGATCTCAAGTTTTCTATCTGAAGTACAATTTCTCAGGCCTTACTGATTATTTATTTCTGGTTTTACTTTCCTTTTGGATGCTTAAGGCCACACAGTTAGCCCAGATTAACCAAGATTTACCTTCAACTAGTCTGCATCTTTTTTTTTTTTTTGCTGGGTAGTTGAGACCATTGTTATTTAAAGATATTACTGAAAGACATCTGTAGACTATTGTTATTTACTGTTTGTATTGTAGTTATATTTTGTACTTGTGTGAATATACCTTCATGTGTATGCTTTCTCTAGCCTCTTGGGTCTGGTCAGTCTTTTCTATTGCTTCAAGTATTCTCTGTAGGTCTCATTTGGTGAACATGAATTCTTTCAGCCTGTTTGTACCATGGAAGATTTTTCTTTCCCTTTGACTATGATAGGCAGTTCTGCTGGGTATTCTAGGTTAGCATTTGTGGTCTGTTGAACTTGGGATTCTTTACTCCAGGCTCTTCTAGCTTTTATAGTTTGTATTGAATAGCCAGTTATAATTCTAATGTGTTTTTCTTTATATGTAATTTCTTTTTCTCTTGCAGCTTTCAATACCCTCTCTTTGTTCTGCATATTTAGTGCTTTTATCATGATATGTCATGATGAATTTCATTTCTGGTCCTATTTGGTGTTCTGTATACTTCTTGTATCTGTATGAGCATGTCTTCTGAAATTTAAGGGAAATTTCTTCTATAATCCTCCTAAATACCTGGTAAGATTCTTCTCCTTCCTTTATTGCTATGATGCATAAATTTGGTATTTTCGTGGTTTTCCTACATTTCTTGCATATTCCCTTCCTGTGATTTAATTTTTTATGTTCTTTGCATGTGTGGACCAATACTTAGCTTTATCATCTATTCTTGATATGTCATTTTCCGTTTGATTATTCTGGGCCTGGAACCATTCAGTTTCTCCAATGAAAGTAAGAAACTGAAGCACAGACCAACAGACTATTCATTCCTGATTAGAAGACAATGAAGCTCCATCAACAATAAAAACAGAACTAAACTTCATCTTAACAAAGAAAGGCTAGAATTTCATATCAGACACAAAATCAGCAAAATAAACTTATATGGCCAGACCACAACGGAAAACCATGAATAATATGTAAAACCATGACAATATGTCCTGACCAAATCCCATCAGTACTATAGAAGTGCTCTTTATCTATTCAGGGTCTTTTGTTTTTCCATATGAGATTAAGGATCTTTTTTCCAAGTCTGTGTAAAAGCTCATGAGGATTTCGATTGGGATTGCATTTAATCTGTAAATTAATTTGGGTAGAATGGGCATTTTTTGAATCCATGAGCATGGGAGGTCTTTCCATATTTTGATGTCATTTTCAATCTCCTTCAGGGTTTTAAAATTTTTGTTGAAGCAGTCTTTGATGTCTTTGGTTGGGTTTATTCCCAGGTATTTTTTGAGGTTATTGTTATTGGGATGGTCTCCTTATAGTCCTTCTCCAGTTGCTTATTGTTGGTATAAAGAAAGGCTACTGATTTTTCTAGGTTTATTTTGTACCCCACCACTTTCCCGAAACTTTTAATTGTTTCTAAAAGTTTTCTGGTAGTTTTTAGCATCTCTTAGGTAAACTATACCATCTGCAAAAAAGGGATACTTTTACTTCCTCTTTTCTGATTAGTACTCCTTAAATTTTGCTTTCTTTGCTTATTTCCCTAGCAAGTATTTCAAGCACTATATTGAAGACAAGTGGCAATAGTGGACAGCCTTGCTGTGTTCCTGCCTTTAAGTGATATGCCTCTAACTTTTCTCCATTTAGGATGATGTTGGCTGTAGGTTTCTTGTATATGGCTTTGATTACATTGAGGAATGATCCCTCCAGTCCAATTCCCTCTAAGACTTTAAGCATGAAGGGATGCTGGGTTTTTTTAAGTTAATTTTTATTGAGCGCATTTCATGCAGCATTTCTTAATCAAACTTAGACTCATTTCCCCATCTACTCCCACCCCTAGTTCCCTCCCACCCCCACCAGAGCTCATGGATTCTGCTCTACATGTTAAGTACTGTCTTACATATTTTTCTCAATCTTTTCTAATCTTTTCAGTGCAGAAGTTTAATGTTTTGGCCAGTTCTTTGAACAGGTTTTACTCTCTCATTCTTTCTTCCTTTTAACTTTATATTATTCTAAAATATACATATATACCCTCCACATATAAATCAAAATTACGAAGTCTGAAAATAAACTATAGGTTAATTCCAAAACATGTTTAAGATTCACATTTTAACAGTAAAGTTGCATGCAGGTAAGAAGAAGTATAACTTTACATTCTTTTTTTTAGAATATGAATACATATCTTCCACCCATATATGGTAATTATAATGTGTGACTATAAGTGGTAGGCCAATTCTAGAGCCCATTAAGAGATCCAAATTATAACAGCACAGATGCTTTCAGATACAATGAAATATAATAATAAAGTTGCTCACTTTGCCTGCCAACTGAGGATTTGGCGTTAACATCCACAAATGAGGGAAAATATTTGCCTTTTTTTCTTGGACTGTGTCATTTCACTTAGCATAATGGCTTCGAGTTCCATCCATTTACCTGCAAAGTTCATGATGTCATCTTTCTTAATTATTTTTTTTTTGTCTTTTTGAAACAGGGTCTCCCTGTAGCCCCAGCTGTCCTGGAACTCACTCTGTAGACCAGGCTGGCCTTGAACTCACAAAGATCCACCTGCCTCTGCCTCCCAAGTGCTAGGATTAAAGTCGTGTGCCACCGCGCATTTTTTTAAGTGTATGAGTGTACTGTCTGCATGTAAGTAGGTGCACTCCTGTCATGCAGTGCTGCAGAGGTCAGAGGAGGGAGCTGGATTCCCCTGGAACTGGAGTTAGGACAGTCCTTAGCCGCCATCTGGGTGCTGGGAATCGAACCTGGATCCTCTGCAATAACAGTCAGTGCTCTTAAACCTGAGCCAACTCTCCAGGTCCATGCCATCTTTCTTTTTTTTTCACATTTTTATCCTTTAATTTTATGTTACTCTAAAATATGCATACATACTGTCCACTCATACACAGTAATTACAGAGTCTGAAATTAAATGGTGGATTGATTCTGGACCCCGTTAAGAGATTTACATTATAGCAACATAGTTGCTTTCAGATAAACAGAAATATGACAGTAATGTTGTTTAGCTTGCCTTTCATCTGGGGATTTGGTATTAGCATCCACAAATGAAGGAGACCATTTGCCACTTGATTTTCTGGGACTGTGTTACTACATTTAGCATAATGGCTTTGAGTTCCATCCATTTATCTGCAAATTTCATGATATCATCTTTCTTTTTTTTTTCTATTACTTCTTTATTTTTTTTCATTTTTTAACAATAAGTAATAATTTATGAGTACAAGCATCCTTCATGTAAAACCAATTTGCAAGCAGTTGTGCCCAAACTCACACAACCCAAGGGTCCCACCATCCAGCTGGGGGAGGGGGGCTTGTATGTTCAATCAAGTTGATCAAATAAGTGTCCAGAAGACTATATTGCTGTAGTTTCACCATTCACCCCAGTCACAGCCCTTACATTCTACCATGCCCCCACTTCTGCAGAGTGCTCCCTAGGCTTAGAAAAGGGGTACAGGTGGACAAGAAGCAAAACAGTCTACTTTCTCTGGAGCTGTTGTTTGGACTCAGGTCAATTCTGGCTATTTCCTTTAATGGGCTGACAGTTTGTCTAGGAATAACCTTTCAATCCTACTAATGAACCACAAACAATTAGATATATAGGTATTTAAACAGTACTAATTGTTATGGTAGGTTACTTTGGTATAGACACATATGTTTGGATGGTATGTTAATCCATGAATTACGTTTTTTTTTTTTTTTTTCTGTAAAATATGCCAGGGTCTTACTGTGGATTATAACATCTCCTAACCACTAGAGGATGTAAGCTTGTGGCATCAGCCATGGGTTATTCCTCCAAGGAGAGAGCTAATAGCAATTAGATTTGGGATATACAAGCATATGGCTGCCACTGCTGCACAGTATTTCCAGGCAGGTGAGGTGTAGCTGGTGCTGATGGAGGAGTCTTGCTTGACTCAAGGAGACCTATATTTGCTTTATTGGTTTAGTGGCCTTTAGTAACACTCTCTGGTATTCCAGAGACCAACTGTACACTTGCAATTGCAGTATCAATACATCTTTCCCATCCTTACATCAGGTCTTTGACAACAGGGCCTTATTGCCTCTCTTCTTGCAGGTATCCCAGTTTACAGGCAAGAAGACTTTACCTTTTGGGGAGACTTGGATCCCCTGGCCAACATCTCCTTGGTAGAATAATCCATTGCTGATATCAGAGCTCTCCTGTATTAATATATTTTGCTTAAGTGCATAGCTTAAGGGGACTTTAGTATTATATTTGGTTCTGAATAGAGAATAATCCTTTTCACAGTTCCTATGTCTATTAGTCAATTAAAGAAGGCAGTTTTACCAGTTTTATAAGAGATTACCTCTATAACAAGTTGGCTCCAATTTACGGTTAGAGAACGACCTCATCATCATATTTCTCCTTGTTCTATGGAGGGGAGGTAAGAAAGTCTCTCATATGAAAACCTTGTGGCACCTAGAAGGTAAGTTTCATTAGGACTCATTATAAATAGTTGTTACAAGTAGGATCCACAGAGGGGTTTGATATCTGTAGCAGTCTGAGGCTTTTCTTCCTTTCAATGTTCAGAAGGCCAACCTTTCTGCTGGCAGTTCCTGGTACATCCTACACAATGCAAAGCTGTATCTTTTCTTTTTCAGCTGTGAAGTTGGTGACATTTTGACCTGTTGGAACCTACAACTCTTTTCCCGTAGTTAGTTTTAAGATTTGAATTGCAATGTTTTTGACAAAAAGGTTTCATATATATCTGTATCCCCCCTTTTTATTTTAGGTCTTTGGTTTTTGACCCATGAGTCTCAAAAAGGCAGTTGTATTGCACACACCTATAGGCTGAAATCAAGGCACAGATTTCATCAAATTCACCCAAGCTGTTTTGGGTGACTGTATGTGGTTAACTTGGGAAGCAAACTTCATTTTTTAAGTTAAATTACCCTACAGGTAAAAGAGAATGCTACAATATGATACTGTACAACAGAAAAATTATAGAGAACATTTGTATGTGCCAATACCAAAGTTATTGTTACACAGATTTTAAGTAAAACAAATGTGGACAACAACAATTTATATTTCCAATTAACTCAGGTGCATTACCGTTTTATCAGAAATTTTAAACCAATGTTGTTTAATATACACATATTTACTTTTACTAAGTCCTATAACACCATGTAACCTGTAGACAGAGTCTGGGAAAAATTGGATGCTTGTTGAACTCACATCAATTAAATATACATTTATCGAATATACACCTGTGTCCCTCTCCTGCCTCTCCACCCCTCCCAATTCACCATTTCAGTCAGTTTTCTGATGCAATCTTTCTCTTGTTTTTCTTTTATTATGCATCCCTCTCCACAAGAAATATTTATTTTTTTAAGTTAATTTTTATTGAGCACATTTCATACATTTCTTAATCAATTTTAGACTCATTCCCCATCCATGCCCACCCCTTATGTCTCCCTGCCTCCCGCCCCCGCCAGAGCTCATGTATTCTGTCATATATATTAAGTCCTGTCTTGCATCTTTTTCTCAGTCTTTTATAACCTTTTCATTGCACATGTTTACTGTTTGGAATAATATAAAGTTAAAGGAAAAAAAAGAGAGGAAAACCTATGCAAATTTTTAAAATGTGATGCTTTCTATCTGGATTCATCAGAATTTAGGTGCATGATTCTATTCCATGCACAGTTTTGCTAGGGATCCATAGAGAAATGCAACTATGTTAATTCCTCTGAGATCTTTATATAAGATGAAAGAGACATTGCTCATCTTAGCCCTACACTATAATTCTGAGTACTGCTGGAGGAGAAACAGTATTTTTATTTTATTTTTTGTTTTGTTTTGTTTATTGTTTTGTGGCAGGGTCTCCCTTTAGTCCAGCTGGCCTGGAGCTGGTCTTGAACTCAGAGATATCCACCTGCCTCTGTCTCCCAGGTGCTGGGATTGAAGGCATGCACCACCACACCCAGCTGAGAAACAGTATTTTTAACATGGAGTTGGAAATAACTGGCAGAAAATTATTTTGAATCTTATATCACAAGCATGAAAAAAACATAGCAGGGATCCCCTCTCTGACAATATTTATTTTATTTTTATTTATTTTTTATGTGTACGAGTGTACTGTCTGCATGTAGACTTTTCCCCCCTTGTTGTGCAATGTTGCGGAGGTAAGAAGAGGGTCTCAGATTCCCCTGGAATTGGAGTTAAAGATGGTTCTTAGCTGCCATTTGAGTGCTGGGGATTGAACTTGGGTCCTCTGCAAGAGCAGTCGGTGCTCTTAACCACTAGGCCATCTCTCCAGCCCCAACAATAAATTTTTAATTGTGTAGGTCATCCATTATTCTACAAGTTGTCAACTGATAACAAATATGTCTATATCTTAGACATCAAATTAAATCATGTTTCATAAGATGATAATCATATAACAGGAAACCAAGGAAATAAGGGTTTTATAGAATTAGTAGGTAATTATTTTAAACATAGTATGGAACTTTTTGACTACTCTACAAAACCGGTCCTTGTCGGACTAATAGAATTGATTTTATTATATTTTGTGTTTGTTTTGTTTTCAGAGACAGGATCTCTCTTTAGCTCCAGCTGGCCTAGAACTCATTACATAGACCAGGCTGGCCTCCATCTCACAGAGATCCACCTGCTTCTTGCTCATAATTACTGGTATTATAAATGTGTTCCAACATGCTTGGGTTAATTTATAACTGGGTTATTGGCACTAGCATCCGTGTATGAGGGATATCATTCGTCATTCATTTTTCTGGGACTGTGTTACTTCACTTACTATAATATCTTCTAGCTCCATCCATTTACCTGCAAAGTTCATGATGTTGTCTTTCTTTACTACTGCATAGAACTCCATTGTGAAGTTGTACCACATTTTTCTTATCCAGTCATCAGTTGAGGGGCATTTTGGGTTGGTTCCACCTCTTTGCTATTGTAAAGAGAGCTGCAATAAACATAGCTGGCCATTTATCTTTGCAGTAGAATGTGTCTTGTGGGTATATACCCAGGAGTGGTGTGGCTGAGTCAAGTCAAAAAAAGCTTTTTCTGAATTGATTGAGATGATCATGTGGTTTTTGTCTTTCAGTCCATTTATGTGTTTTATGATATTTATTGAATTAATTATGTTGAACCATCCCTGCATCTCTGGTATGAATCCAACTTGGTCATGATGGATGATCTTTTTGATGTGGGTCTGTATGCGATCTGCAAGTATTTTGTTCAGAATTTTTGCATCTGTGTTCATTAATGATATGGGTCTTTAGTTTTCTTTCTTGTTTCTGTCTTTTCCTGGTTTTGGTATTAGAGTGATTCATAGAAGGAATTTGGGATATTTCCCTCTGTTTGTATCCTTCTGAAAAGTTTGAGTAGTAATGGTTGTCAGTTGTCTTTAAATGTTTTCCAGAATTCTGGTGTGAAACCATCAGGGCCTGGACATTTTTTAGTTGGGAGGCTTTTATTACATCTTAAATTTCCTCAAGTATTATGGGACTGTTTAAGCTGTCAATCTCTTCCTGGTTAGGCTTTGATGAATCCCAGGATTTCAGATATTCATTCATTCTCTTGGGTTTTCAAATTTAGTAGAGTATGTGTTTTTAAGTATTCTTGTATGATTATCTGGATCTTTTTCTTTATCTGTTGTGATGTTTCTCCTTTCATCAGGAATGCTATCGATTTGGAATTGCTCTTTCTTTCACTTAACTGGGCTAGAGGTCTGTCTATTTTGTTTATCTTTTCAAAGAATCAGCTTTTGGATACATTGATTTTTTTTGTATTGTTTTCTGTGTTAGAGTTCATGAATCTTCCACTCTATGTTTTACACACAAACACATACACACACTCACACACAAATCACACACACTATCATAGCTTTTCAAACTCACTGAAACATTTAAAAGTATTTTTCTTGACTGTTTTTTATTAGTTTAATCTTTTTTTCTTTCTTTTTCTTTTCATAACAAATGGTCTGCAAACTTTGCTTGGAGAAATAATAAATGAAATATAAAATAAAAGATACAATAAGCCAGAAATAGCTACCAAGAAACTTTGATATGCAGATTCTAAGCTATTTATGAAAAAAAAAGCAAAAAAAAAAAAACTTTACAATACATTTTATGTTTAGAAATGCAATTTACATGTTAAATGACACTATAATAGTTGATTAAACATGGAAGAAAAAAAGGGATATAAATTCCAAATTACAACACCTCTCCATCCAGAACAATTATTTTAAATTACATTTTTCTTTTTTTTAATTTTTATTTATTTCTGTATGTGTATGAATGTGCTGTCTGCATGCAAGTGTGTGCACCCATGTCGTGCAATGCCGCGGAAGTCAGGAGAGAGTGTCGGATTCCCCTGGAACTGGAGTTCTCCTGGAATTGGCGTTTCAGACAGTTCTCAGCCGCCATGTGGGTGCTGGGGATCGAACCCGGGTCCTCTGTAAGAGCGGTCGACGCTCTTAACTGTTAGGCCATCTCTCCAGCCCTTAAATTACATTTTCTAAATAGGTTAGTGTGACAAATGTGTTGAATGAGTAATTATGTATAATTTCTATTGTACTAATTGTCAATAGAATTTAAAGTAAAACCTAATATTCTCAATCATTGCTTTGAAAAAAATAATGCACACTGGCTATTTTGAAATAAAAATAATGAGTCTCACTCTTTTAACACATAGAAAGTTGAATTCACCTATGCACGAGGAATAAGGAAAATACTATGATGGAGATGAAAGTAGAAAAATAGCTTTCTATCCTCTTTCATGTTTTCTTTTGTCTACCCTCAGTCCTTTTTTGACATCTACTATTACCCTCTTGGTCTCCTTTCTAAAATTTTAGACTTTGCCCACATTTACACCTGTCTGTATGTAAGTATGGATACATTTACAGCTGTCTATATGTACGTATGGATACATTTACACCTGTCTCTACGTAAGTATGGATATATTTACACCTGTCTATATGTAAGTATGGATACATTTACACCTGTCTGTATTTAAGTACGGATACATTTACACCTGTCTATATGTAAGTATGGATACATTTACACCTGTCTATATGTAAGAATGGATACATTTACACTTGTCTATATGTAAGTATGGATACATTTATACCTGTCTGTATGTAAGTATGGATACATTTACAGCTGTCTAAATGTAAGTATGGATACATTTACACCTGTCTATATGTAAGTATGGATACATTTACACCTGTCTATATGTAAGTATGGATACATTTACACTTGTCTATATGTAAGTATGGATACATTTATACCTGTCTATATGTAAGTATGGATACATTTACACCTCTCTGTATGTAAGTATGGATACATTTATACCTGTCTATATGTAAGTATAGATACATTTACACCTGTCTATATGTGAGTATGTATACATTTACAGCTGTCTATATGTAAGTATGGACACATTTACACCTGTCTGTATGTAAGTTTGGATACATTTACACCTGTCTATATGTAAGTATGGATATATTTACACCTGTCTATATGTAAGTATGGATACATTTGCAGCTGTCTATATGTAAGTATGGATACATTTACACCTGTCTATATGTAAGTATGGATACATTTACACCTGTCTATATGTAAGTATGGATATATTTATACCTGTCTATATGTAAGTATGGATACATTTACACCTGTCAGTATGTAAGTATGGATACATTTACACCTGTCTGTATGTAAGTATGGATACACTTACTCCTGTCTGTATATAAGTATGGATACATTTGCACCTGTCTATATGTAAGTCTGGATACATTTACACCTGTCTGTATGTGAGTCTGGATACATTTACACCTGTCTATATGTGAGTATGGATACATTTGCACCTGTCTATATGTAAGTATGGATACATTTACTCCTGTCTATATGTAAGTATGGATACATTGCAAGCTGGGAACTGAATATGAAGGAGAACAAGAGGTTCTGTTCTTCCTGAGTTTGAGTAATATTGACTAAAAACGTTCCAGATCTAAGTGTTTTACTTCAAATTCCATTTTTCTTTACTTCTGAATAACACTCCATCTCTCTGGTTACTTTACACTATTCTTCCTACATGTCTGTTTTTTTCTATTTAAAACTATTAGTCATATTTAAATTTCCTACTAAATAATCTGAAAATTTTTCAAATTTAATCTTACTCTGATGCTTACTGTGCCTCCTCAGATTAAGCTTCTTCTTGTCTTTCATAATGTTTATATTTTTATTGACACAAAGTTTGATATTTTAATTATTAATAATTGTGGTGAATGGGAGTATTATTTAGGGTTTTCTGCAGAAATAGAAACAGTGAAACATATATGCGTATCATGGAAAGGAATTAACTGGGCTAGCTTACATGATAGAAGGAGAGGTACTCCAGCCAAGGCCTCTTGCCTGTGGGCCAGTGAAGACCCTGGTAGCCACTCAGTTTAAATCTCTGGTCTTCAGTGCTCACTGGAGAGTCATTAGGTTGAGTCCAGACTGAAGTGCAAGGAAAGCTGCATTCGTGTGCTTGCAGATGATTGGAAGCTCTGATTGACTTACTAGCTCAGACACACAGGCCCCAGGTTCCTCCATATGAGACCACTGACCACTGCACCCAGAGTGGAACTTTTCTCTCCAGCCACCATCATTCATACCAGTCTTCTCTAAACCACCCCTCCCCTCAAAAACAAGAAAAGCACACAGAAATTCAGTTCTCCTAATCCAGTCAAATCGACAACAAAGACCAAGAATGGCAGGCCTATAGTGCTAAGTTTAGTATTGGTCTAGAAGTGAATAGGCTATAAATAAAGTTTTCCATAGCTTTTGGGAGAAGCATCACTATCCTTTGGTGCTTTGGGGTCTCATGTCTTCAGGCTTGATAAGGTGTCCTTGTTTGATAGATACAAAACATTGCAGCTCTTTGAACCCATAGCGGGAAGTTTGAGGGAGGTGGGGATGTGTCTGTAATTAACGATCTTAGTGGAAGAACACTTTTTCTTAGCTTCCATTGCCTTAGATGAAGCAGAAAGCATAAAAGGCGTTGGAATCAGGGCAAAGACCTTCTGGAAATGAGATAAAGATATGACACAGTCTATCAAGTTAGTCTTTCTGATCTAGGTGGTTTGGGGAGTATATGCATCTCATGGACTGATTTTCTTCCATCCTGCAGAAACTATGAAGGGATTTTGCTTAAATTGTCCCTAAAGGAAAGCTTGAGAAGGTGTGCATTCCTTTTGAGCACCCTCAAAGACTCTGTTTCTTCTAGAGTCCCATGTGCAGCCTCTAGATATTTGTCAGAATTGGTTTGTGATTTCCTTCTACTGGATCCCTCCAGCGGCCTTGTTTTCAGGCAGAACTTGTTTGAGCTTCAGAGCTCCAGATTCACCTCTCTCTAGATTCCAGGATGGCAGTTTACCTTAGACCTCAGGCGAGTTTAAGGAAGGTAACTGCTTCTCCTCATCTGCTTTTTGTATTCCTTCCTTCTGTCCTTCTTTCCTTCCTTCTATCCATCTTCTCTTCCTTTCATTTTTTTTTCTTGCTGCAAAAGTAAGAAGTTGGAAGAACTTTACAAAGTAGGAATTGATAATCCTGACCCATTCTCCTATTTCATGTGTGCACCTAGGACCACTACTCTTCGAATGTACAGAAACAAAGAATATATAGGCCTTCAGAAAAAACAGTGTAGGCCACATAGCCTTTTATGCTAAATACATTTCTATGTGGTTCTGTTTTTACTTTTTTATGTTTGTTGTAACTTTCATCATCAGATAGATTCTAATCCTATTTTATTCCTGTCTTTTATGAAATCCCATCTCAAAGTGAGATCTTGGTAGGACAAGAACAAAGTAACTGAACTAGCCTTTGTTGCCAGACATAGAACTTCTTGATTTCTTGGAGAAAGACACCGAAGATAAGAGGGAGCAATCTGCATTTAAGGAAGCTGGCTTCTCTGTGTTAAAGTCAGGGGCCTTGAGCCCAACTCTTATAAATTTCTGCCTAGCATGGATGATGTGAACATAAAACTCCAAAGAAGATATACAACATATTAATGGGATACCACATAACTAATTGCAATACACAGAGTTCTTATGTTTTTGTAGGTCCTAGGGGATGGTCTTCTGTTAATTGTATCCTTTTTGTAATAGAGTTGAAATATATGAGTAGACAGGCTCTGCGGGATTGTCTCCAGGATACTATGTAGGTCATATTTTGATCCAAATGCTAATTGACAGTGTCCTTTAATGTGCATTTTGGGGCTCAGGTAATAAGAGTGAAGGAGACTCATTATATGCTGGCCAAGAAGATAGTGCACAGCATTGTGACATGCCCTCTGATGCTCAGAATGGCTTTAACTGAATCGAGGGAACTTTGCCTGAGGATAAAACCATCCTTTCACCAGCATGTGTAGGATGGCTGCAGTGGTCCATGGAAGAGCCCTCAGGCGGCCAGGTCCCTGTCACCTGCAGTATCACCCAGGCTTTGAAAAGCACTTCTTTTTCATTTCTTTAAGGATCTAAACCTTTCACTCTCACTTTGTCCACCAAGAAAAACTGACGAGCATTATTCTCATGTCTCAGTTTTTAAAAGAGCTTTTTGTTTGACAGGTTTCCTTGTTCCGAGCTTAGTGTGTAGAATGTTACCCTTGGAAGTCTGCAGCAATAAGAATCGTCTGAATTTCTTTCTCAAGTTTCTGTGGCAGTTTTGAACCTTCCAAAAATTCCCAGATAGTATATGCATTTAAATGGTTCACTGCGTGCAGAGCCACTTGGATTCCAATAAAACAAATTAGTAATTTTCAAAACAGAAGGAAATGAACAAAAATAACCAATGTGTGAATTAATTTAAAATCATTTTATATGCACAGCACTAGATAGGACAGAAAGTTCTGATGCTTCAGGACAGCCAGGCCTTGAACAACAGATAAAGTCTTTGAATAGCAGTTTGCGAAAAAAAAAGCAAATATTGCCTTTAACAAGAAGTATTTTAATGAATTATTGTGGAACCTAAAGTTTTAAATTATTTTTAGACATATTTAATTAAACTAATTTTCTTGAATACTCTCTATTGTGCTTTGGGTTCTCCCAGAAATTGACTTGGAGGCAATGGAGTATGTACATGTGGTTTTCTCAAGAGGTTATTTCAAGAAACATTGGTATAAAATTAGAAAAGTAAAACAAATAGGTGTAAGAAGCCAGGAATCCATCAATGAGATAAACACACATCTGGAGGGTTAGAGTTATCCTACCTAAGGGCAAAAGACCTGGGAGATTTCTTCAGTGGCACCCGCTGAGTAGCTGGCTGTTGATCCTGTCACTTGTAGCTTGCCTTCAGCAACTTGGAGGATGTAACTCTGTAGTCAACAGAAAGCCCTAGTTGGATCTGACTCCTTAAGGCAGTGGTTCTCACAATGTGGTCTTTACATCAGCAACCTCAGCATCACTTGGAAGTTTGCTAAACAATGCAAATATTCCCTATGTTGCTCTGAGTTTTCTCCCAAACACCTCTGTGGCTTCCTATGCTGATTATGAATGGTTGCTGTACAAATCCGCAGTACATATATTATTTTGGAGACAGGGTCCCTCTTTAGCCCCAGCTGGCCTGGAACTCACTATGTAGACCAGTCTTGCCTTGAACTTACAGAGATCTGCCTGCCCCTGCTTCCCGAGTGCTGGGATCAAGGGCGAGGGCCACCACGCCCAGCAAGTTTGCCTTTTTATAATCTGAAAACTTTGTTTTCTGGATCCTGGGACTTCTGTCTTCCAGACTGACTGTCTTATTTGCTAAAAAAAAAAAAAATAGCAGCAAGAAGAAAGAAAGCTATAGTCTTATTTTCTAAGAAAGGATATAAGGAAATGAGTTTGTTTTGGCTATGGTAATTCTGAAATATATTTACATGTCTGAAAAATGTTCATGCAATAATTGTCCTTTGTTTTAATTTTGTGAAAGGTCATACACAAATGCCACTCATCGGATAATATATAAAGAGCAGAAACTTATTTCTCATTCTGTGGACTGCACTATATGTCTAAGACGGTGCTCTGTTGTTATGTCCTGATAGGCAGTAGAGAAAAGAAACCCTTTGCCTCACACCATTTGAAAATATACTAATTCTACTTACAAACGAAAACCATCATGATGATATACCTCTAAAGGGCCGCATATCTTAATACCGCTGCAATGAAGATTTGGGTTTTAACATAGATTTTGGAGGGAACACCTCATTCAAAATATAAGAAGCTCATCTTATTGGAGTATAAATTTCTAGGGTAAATGTCTTCTTTTCTCAAAAATTTATAAGAAAGATGACATCATGAACTGTGCAGGTAAATGGATGTAACTAGAAGCCATTATGCTAAGTGAAGTAACCCAGTCCCAGAAAAACAAAGGACCTATTATGTCCCTCATTTGTGGATGCTAGCACCAATTCTCTCTTTAGAAGGCAAACTGAATAATTCCTGTTTTTTTCTTTGTTTTTTAGTTAATATAATACCTTATGTTACTCATCAACTTGCTATGTAATGTAGAACAGTAAAGTAATATTGTTTCTTTAAAAAAAAGAAAAAATATGAGATGAAAATAAAGACTGACAAAAGATGCAAGACATGTATGGCAAAGTGCAAGAGCTCTGGCAGGGTGGGGCATGGAAGGGGAACTAAGTCTAAATTTTATTAACAAATGTCGGATGAAATGCACAAAAGTTCGATAAAAAAATTTTAAAAAGAGAATTTTCTCCTTCTCTTAGGGAATAACCAATGTCTACCCCTTAAAATCCCAAAGTCAAACTAAAGTTGGATTCCACCAAAGTTTACTCTGAGGGACAAATGACTTTACTTATTTATTCAGCTTACATACAGGCATGGTAAGGGGTTATGGACAGGATCATGGGTGACCCCAAAATAGCTACACAGGAAAGTCTATACCCAGCATGGATGATGGTCTCTCTATAGCTACAGAGAGGGAGGTGCTTTCCCTACTTCTCTCCAGCCTGGATATGTCTCCTCAGGACCATGAGGCCATGTGCAATTAAGGCAGAATTGCAAACAACTGATTGGGAGACATGAATAGATGCTCAAAGGCATCAATGACCCTTGCCTCAACTTTGTTCTGTTACACAGAACATACACAGACAACAATCCCAGCTTCAATGACTTTTAGCAGGTAGACATAGATGGGCTTATGAAGATGGTGGCTGTTATGTTTGGAGGACAGTGCAGTACAACAAATAATTAATATAATATAGTACAATATAATACAGTAGCCATTGAAGTGTTATATGAAATATAAGTAATGGTATTGTAGAAAGTAGAATTAAATAAGCAATACTGGCCAGGCATGATGGTGCACGCCTTTAATCATAGCACTCAGGAGGCAGAGGCAGGAGGATCTCTGTGGGTTCAATGCCAGCCTGGTCTACTTACATAGTGAACTCCAGGCCAGCTGGGACTAAAGGGAGACCCCTTCTCAAAAAGACAAAAGTAAATAAATAGATAGATAGATAGATAGATAGATAGATAGATAGATAGATAACACTGGAAATTTCTAGAAGAATTAAGGTGGCATAGTACATTCTGAGAAGCCATCC
Source organism: Rhizomys pruinosus (assembly GCA_009823505.1). Lineage (NCBI taxonomy): Eukaryota > Metazoa > Chordata > Mammalia > Rodentia > Spalacidae > Rhizomys > Rhizomys pruinosus. Next base: position 519,251 of record VZQC01005410.1, on the reverse strand, counting down.
GAACCTTTAGAAAAAAGAAAAAAACTAAAAAGTCAGCTATCCACTTTCACTCCCATTTATATTGTATGTGTATTTTCAGTGTGTTTATTAAATACTACATTTCCCTATTGCTTTCACGTCCCCTAAGCTTCAGTTATCTCAGTTATCTCTTTCTTCTCTCCCTGCCTCTAACTGTATGGTCTCATTTAAAACTTTGAAATTCTAAGGGAGTCCGTTGAATGTGGCCCCCCACTTTCTACATATCTGACAAAAGCAGTCCTTGCTCATAGAGTTCCACCCAGTGCACATGGGAAACAGATTCAGTCCAGGTAAGAATCAAAGCATTGTAAAAGATTAGAGAGGTTTGTCTTGTCAATACAGCTTGAAAAATACTTGAAACAAAACCTAAACACCCTGTATTTTAGCTGCATCTGTTAAAAGAATCACAGTTCTTCAAAAGCTTCATTTTCCTTTCTCATTAAAATCTTATGGCCGTGTCAGCTTTACATCACCTTATTTCGTTTTTATGGCTTATGTGCCGATTCCAGATTTGTTTTCCCTTATCAAGTTGGAGTGCTGAAAAACTGTTCAATACAGGATGTGGTCAGAAGTGCACGTTAAGATGAGGAATGCACTCTGAATTCGGAACCTTCCTCACACCCATCGGCATTTCAATTCCACCTCGGTACCCTCTTTGTAGAGGGAAACCCAGTGACTGAGAGAACAATTGGATTGCTGTGTTGTCATTTCTAGGGATGAGGCCTAGTAATGGTTTTCTCTTCACATTTCTTTGCCCTAGGATTATACAAGAACTTTTTTTTTAATTTCTTCTGTAAACTAACAAATACAATGCAATGCATAGTGTTTCTTCTCATTCTAACACAACACACGGGGAAACACTCTACCCTGAACTCAGGAAAAGCACAGAAAGCAAAGGTAAATATGAGAGCAAAATCTCTAAGACACTTTGTATTATTATGTACACAGAAGAGAGGAAGCTTACCCCCTCCTGTTAGAATACTTTTCAACATTATCTGCTTCACTGTCGTCTCTAGTGAGCTTAGTTAAGTCTGTATTTGCTGAGGAAAGACATTTATCTCAGGGGGACAACTTTTTCATGTTCCGTGTTCCTCTTAAACCTGGTGGTGCATTAGTAAAGCTATAAAGACCTGGCAGGATGTGACCATGGCTCTTACTGCTGAAGGATGTCATAAAAACTCTCATACACAGTGCTTGAGAATTCAGGGGACAATCTATCCTCAGGAGCACCAACAATCCATGGTTGACTTCAGTGTTCAGGAAAGAATATTCCAGACATTAGGTTACATCTTCAGAATTGCTGCTAACAGCATTTAAAGATTCACAGGCTACATCTCTGGTAATGGGAGCTGTAACATGTTCTTATGTCAGTGTGGTTCATTACCAAATTTTGATGGTAATGGGGCTGGAGAGATGGCTCAGCAGTTAAGAGCAGAGGACCCAGGCTCAGTTCTCAGCACTCATATGGCAACTAACAACCATAATAACTCCAGTTCCAGGAGGATCTGAACCTCTTCTGGTCTCTGCAAGCATTACATGAAGCAGGTGCTTTTACGTACATACAGGCAATACACCCATACACATAAAACAAAAATAATAAACAAAACATTTTTAGAAATTTGAGAGTAAGAGGACATTCATGAAAAGAGATGTTATATTTTATTATTCTTGATGTGTATTACCGTCCTCAAATTCAAACAACTCTGCAAGGTTGGCTTAACACAGCAAGCCACCCATCTTAGAGAATAAAGTTTTGTTCTAGGGAGGGGTATTCCCAATGTATAAATGCATACATGATGCATTGAAGTGTGGATAAATATTAAGAATATTTTAAATAGAATTATATTTAATTTATTTCATACATTAGTTATGCTTTTATTTTTCTAATTTTTGAATACTTTTAAATCAAAAGAAAAGCATCCATACACCTTCACTGAGATAAAGTGTTGACACTTATTACATTCACTTCCTCTCTCCACATATATATGTATGTATATATAACTTTTATATATATTATTTGGACATTACATACATGTGCGGGGCCATACATAATGTGTGGCTTCAGAGTAACTTTTTCACAGTTCTCAAAATGGTTTCAAGGTTTATCCATACTGTAACATTTCATTTTTCTTAGAGCTGATTTGTACTTCTTTTTTTTTTTTCTTTTTTTTTTTATTTAATTTTTATTGATGGTTTGTGCATTTTGTACATCATTTTCCAATTCATATCAGGCATATTTCCCTTTCCCTTCCCCCCCACCCCCACCCCATCCCAGATCATGTATTCTGCCATAACTGTCCTGCATCTTTCAGGTTTTTTTTTTTTCATTTTTTTAGCTATAAGTGATAATCCATGAGTATAAGCATCCTTCGTGCAAAACCAATTTTCAGACTGTTGTGCCCAAACCCCCACAGTCCCACCATTTCAGTGGGGGTTGACAGGTTTGTTTGTTCAATCAAGTTTGATCAAATGAGTGTCCAGACTACCATCGCTGTTGTGTTTCACCGTTCACACCCCAATCGCCAGACTTTACATTCTTACACCGCCCCCTCTTATGCAGATTGTTCCCTAGCTTAGAAAAGAGGGCACAGGTGAATGAGAAGTAACAAACATGTCCTCTTTCTCTGGAGCTGTTTGACTTGGATTCTGGTCAATTCTGGCTGTTTCCTTTCATGGGCTGACAGTTTGTTCCGAGTAACCCTTTCGATCCCTCATAATGAAGCACAAGCAATTGATATATAGGTATTTAAAGCAGCACTAATAGTTATGGTAGGTTACTTTGGCATAGACACATATGTTTGGTGATGTTTAATCCATGACATTACATTTTTACCCCTGATAAATATAAACAGGGTCTTACTGTGGCTTATAACATCTCCTAACCTGTAGAGGATGTAGGCTTGTGGCATCAGCCATGGGTTATTCCTCCAAGGAGAGAGCCAACAGCCAATTAGATTTGGGATATACAGGCACATGGCTGCCTCTGCTGCACAGTATTTCCAGGCAGGTGAAGTGTAGCTGGTGCTGATGGTGGAGTCTTGCTTGACTCAGGGAGACCCGTATTTGCTTTATTGGTTTAGTGGCCTTTGGGAACACTCTCTGGCATTCCAGAGGCCATCTGTACCCTTGCATGTGCGGTCTCAATACATCCCTCCCATGTTAACGTCAGGTCTTCGGCAGCAGGGTCTTATCGCCTCTCCTCCTGCAGGTATCCCAACTTAGGGGCAAGGAGCCCTTACCTTTTGTGGGGCCTTGGATCCCCTGGCCAACATCCCCCTGGTAGAACAATCCATTGCTGATGTCAGAGCTCCTGCATTAATATACTTTGCCTAAGTGCATAGCCCAAGGACTTTAGTATTATATTTGGTTCTGAACAGAGAATAATCCTTTTCACAGTTCTTATGTCTATTAGTCAATTAAAGAAGGCATTTTTACCGGTTTTACAAGAGATTACCTCTATAATAGTTGTCTCCATTGTACTTCTTATACCTATGGACAACATATTGGTTACTCATTTGTCCATTAGCAAATGTTTGTGTTACTTCCATTTATGGTTATTATGGTGCTGTGATGATCTGAGTACAAATCTGAATTCTGTATTTTATTTAATGTTGTTGGTGTGTGCACACATGCATGTGTGTGTGTATGTGTATGTGTGTGTATGTGTGTGTATGTGTGTGTGTATGCACTTGGCGAGATGAGGCTGTGACATGGTAGAGATCAGAGGACAGCATTTTGGGATTGGTCCTCTTCTTCCACATTGATGTGGATACTAGGCATTAAACTCAGTTTATCAGGTTGGAGAAGCAAATATCATCTACTGATGAGCCATCATCTTGCCAGCCCTGAGCACAAGTGTTTAAGCAATATATATTTCAACCATTTGAGGTGTGTAGTTAGAAGTGGAATTTCTATTTTATCCTCGCAATATAGGTAGTTGTCCAAGATTTCACCACAGCCATCCTCCTCAATGTGTATTGATTTATGTGTCTTTAACAACAAATGATGCTCAGCATATTTCCCTGTGTTTGTGAGCTATTCATGCACATCTCAGAGATATGACCCTTCAAATATACTACACAAATATAATTGGGTTACTATTTTATTACTGATTATGTGATTTACATATTGAGATATGAAAACATAATCAATTAATGACCTGAAAATATTTTTCCAGTTCTTTGGATTATCAATTTCTTCAAAATACCTTTTGAAGCACATAATCATATTTTTAACATGGTAAATTTATTTACTTTTATTGTTATTTTCTTTTTAGCATCATAGCTAAGTGAAGTCTTCTAATTTTCATGGTTTATTTGTCTTTGTATATGTTATGAAGTATAAACCAATCTTTTTAAAACTTTTTATTGAATTACTGTGAATTTCATAAAATACATCTGGATCATATTTAGACACCTTCCCCACCTACAATCCACATGACCCCCACCAGATTTCATTCATTCTGTCATATATGTTAAGCCTATCATGTCAACTTTGTGTCTCTAGATGTCTCTCTGTGTGAGTTCATCCAATGGAGCCTGGTCCCCCTATCTAATACACTCCTTTAAAAAAGACCACCTTGGGGCTGGAGAGATGGCCTAGCGGTTAAGAGCGCCGACCGCTCTTACAGAGGACCCGGGTTCGATCCCCAGCACCCACATGGCGGCTGAGAACCGTCTGAAACTCCAATTCCAGGAGAACTCCAGTTCCAGGGGAATCCGAGACCCTCTTCTGACCTCCGCGGCATTGCACGACACGGGTGCACAAACCTACATGCAGACAGTACATTCATACACATACAAAATAAATAAATAAATAAATAAAAAAAAACATTAACCACATTTATAGATATCATCTCACTCTGATAAGGCTGGCTAGGGTCAAAAAAAAATGACACCAAATTCTGGAGGTTGTGGGGAAACGGAAAAACACATCCACTGCTGTGTGCGGAATGCAAAACTCTCAACAACCATTATGAAGGCAGTGTGTAGAACCCTAAAGACTTGGAATGAGGCCTATCACCTTCCCAATCATACCACTTCTGGGTATATAACCACAAGATGCATCCTACGCAAAGATACATGTACGCCATGTTTATTGCAGCTCTCTTCACAATAGCGAAGAGCTGGGAACAACCCAAATGCCCTCAACCAATGGTGGATAGAGAAATGTTGTACATCTACACAGGTGGAGTTTCTATGCAGCATGTTAAAGAAAGATGATATCATGAATTTGCAGTAAGTGGAGGAACTTGAAGACATCATATGTTAAGTGAAGTAACACACAGTACCAGGAAAACACAAAAGACAAATGGTATCTCTCATCGTGGATGCTAGCACCAAGTACCTAGTTCTAAGGCAAATGAGCAACAACATTATGTTTATTCCTCACTATCAGAACACAATCTTGCTCTTATATTATGAATACTTAGGACAGGTCCTAGAACACCTACCATTTATTTTCAGACTATGGGATTTTTGGTATATGATGGTGGAGATGTATACATATTATAGTGTAACATGAAGTTAAAATGGAAAAAAAAGGTGAATCAAGAAATAGTGATATGGAAAATAACACACATTTTGTTTTCCAGAAGATACAATTTTAGAATAGGTGCGAGTGTATCAGGCGTGTGTTTGTAACTTAGCCTTCCTGTGTTCTTAATGGGGACCATACTTAATCCCATACCAATTTGGCCAAGGACCTAAGGGATAACTTTGTTCCTTGCCCTCAGAAGTCAACACTAAGTCTCAGGGGAATATGCAGGGGACACTCTCTTGAAAATGTCCTGCAAATGTGAGTCACCAGTCTTCCCTGTGTGGGGAGGTCTTGGAGATCCACTAATGGGACTTCAGCCAGTGTCCACCCTATAAAGAGGAAAGTCTGCTCATGCTTCAAAAAGAGAAACCTGATCTAGCAAGACCTAACTATGTCCTCAAGTGGATGGAACTAGTGATTGAAAATCCAAAAGGAGCCAGGGGCTCCCCTCCCAAAAAAAAAAAAAAAACCCTAGTGACCCTTGAGGACCAGATCCTCAACTGACCTTGAGAAAACAAAAACCTTGGTTAATCTGGGTTAACTGTGTGGCCTTAAGCACCCAAAAGTATAACCAGAAATAAATAATCCATAAGGTCTGAGAAATTGTACTTCAGTATATAAAAACTTGAGATCTTCAAACCTTCAATGCAGATGGAACTACTAAGAAATACCAGCTTGTGTATACTGAGTGGGCTACTGGATTTTAGATCTCTTAGAGTTAGACTGCCTTATTGGCTGCCCAGGCTATGTCATTGAGGCAGTTGCATGGAAGATCAAGACAGGACATACGCTTGCTGGACCTCATTTGGGTGACCATGGTGGGAGGGACCCCAGTATGTAGCACGGGGCAGGATTGATGGTTGTTTGGGTTTGCCAAGGAGGAACCTTCAAGCACTTTCTTGGGGAAAACATGACATCATTTGGTAAAAAAAAAAAAAAAAAAAAAAAAGAAGATTATATTTAAGAGTTAAAAATATTTTATAAAATAATATTTCTCCTTTTATTGATACAGGCTACAAGCATTCATAATTATCCTCCTGTAATCCTAGGGTGTGTTCTATCATATAGGAATATTAATGTTCATATTCTAAAAAAAGAGAATGTAAAGTTATACTTCTTTTTACCTGCATGCAACTTTACTGTTAAAATGTGCATCTCTAAATGTGCTTTGGAATTAACCTATAGTTTATTTCCAGATTTTGTAATTTTTATTTATGTGTGGAATGTATATATGCATATTTTGGAATAATAAAAATCAAAGGGGAACAAAAACAGAGAGAAAAACCTACTCAGAGACCTGAACAAAACAGTAAACCTGTGCACCAAAAAGGTTATAAAAGACTGAGAAAAAGATGCATGACAGGACTTGTGTATGACAGAATCCATGAGCTCTGACAGGGGGTGGGGTGGCATGAGGGGTGGGCATGGATGGGGGAGAGAGTCTAAATTTGATTAAGAAATGTATCACCAACTTAATGGCTGAGAAAAAAAATGCAGCTTTGCAGTGAGTAGGATGTACCAGAAAGTGCCAGCAGAAGGACTGACTCCTCTGGGCATTGAAGGGAAGAAATGCCTCAGATTGCTGCAGACATCAGGCCTCTCTATGGATCCTACTAATAACAACTATTTTTAATGATTCCTAACGAAGCTTACCTTCTAGGTGCTGCAAAGGTTTTAATACAAGAGACTTTCTTAACTCCCCCCCATAGAATAAGGAGAAATAAGATGATGATGAGGTCGTTCTCCAACTGTAAACTGGAGCCAGCTGTTATAGAGGTATTCTCTTGTAAAATCAGTAAAACTGCCTTCTTTAATTGACTAATGAACATAAAAACTGTGAAAAGGATTATTCTCTATTCAGAACCAAATCTAATGCTAAAGTCTCCTTAAGCTATGCACTTAAACAAAATATATTAATACAGGAGCTCTGACATCAACAATGGATTATTCTATGAAGGAGATGTTGGCCAGGGGATCCAAGCCCCCACAAATGGTAAAGGCTCCTTGCCTCCAAACTGGGATATCTGCAGGAAGAGAGGCGATAAGGCCCTGCTGTTGAAGACGTGATATAAACATGGGAAAGATGTATGGAGACCGCACTTGCAAGTATACAGATGGTCTCTGGGATGCCAGAGAGTGTTACCAAAGACCACTAAATCAATAAGCAAATATAGGTCTCCTTGAGTCAAGCAAGACTCCTCTGTCAGCACCAGCTACACCTCATCTGCCTGGAAATACTGTGCAGCAGTGGCAGCCATATGTCTGTATATCCCAAATCTAATTGGCTATTGGCTCTCTCCTTGGAGGAATAACCCACGGCTGATGTCACAAGCTTACATCCTCTAATGGTTAGGAGATGTTATAAACCACACGAAGACCCTGCCATACTTGACAGAAGAAAATGTAGATCATGAATTGACATACCATCCAAACATCTGTGTCTATACCAAAGTAACCTACCATAACAATTAGTACTGTTTAAATACCCATATATCTAATTGTGTGTGCTTCATTAGTAGGATCGAAAGGCTATATATTATACTGTTTAAATACCTAAATATCTAATTGCATGTGCTTCATTAGTAGGATCGAAAGGTTATGCCTGGACAAGCTGGCAGCCCATGAAAGAAAACAGCCAGAACTGACTAGAGACCAAGACATCAGCTCCAGAGAAAGTAGAGTGTTTTGCTTCTCATCCACCTGTGCCCCTTTTCTAAGCCTAGGGAACAATCTGCGGAAGAGGGGGCGTGGTAGAATGTAAGGGCTTCGATTGGGGTTAATGGTGAAACTACAACAATATAGACTGGACACTCATTTGATCAACTTGATTGAACATACAAGCCCCCCCTGCTGGATGGTGGGACCCATGAGCTGTGTGGGTTTGGGCACAACTGCTTGCAAATTGGTTTTACATGAAGGATGCTTGTACTCACAAATTATCACTTATTGTTAAAAAAAATGAAAACAAAACAAAACAAAAAAGCAGAGAAAGATGCAGAAAACTTATGGCAGAATGCATGATCTGGGATGGGTAGGGGTGGGGTGGGGGGAAGGGAAGGGGATATATGCCTGAACTGAATTGGAAAATGATGTATGAAATACACAAATCATCAATAAAAAAAACATTTAAAAAAAAGAAATGTTGTATGAAATGTGCTCAATAAAAATTAAAATTATAAAAAAAGAAGATGAAGCTACAGAGTACTACTATGACAATTTCTATCAACAAGGACAAACTGGATGGTAAAATAGAAATAAGGAACTTTAACCATGTCATGTTGGAACTACTAGTAAATAAAGAGATGGCTTCTGCATAGAGAAATAAATCCTTCACATGAATAAAGCAGATTTCAAATGAAAACAAACAAACAAAAAAGACCACTGTAGTAGTGAACAGTTGCCAATACTTCAGCTAAGGTTGGGGATTCTTTTTTTTTTTTTTTTTGGTCTTTTTGAAACAAGGTCTCCCTTTAGTCTTAACTGGTCTGGAGCTTGCTCTGTAGACCAGAATGGCTTTGAATTCACAGAGATCCACCTGCCCCTGCCTACCGAGTGCTGGGATTAAAGGCGTGCCCCACCACACCCAGCTCTAAAGTTGAGGATCCTTACCCATTTCCCCATTTCTATGCTGACTGGTTTCTGTCTGGTTTGAATTTGCATGGTTCTTTGCATGCCGTCACCATTGTTGAAAGTTCATATGAACACGTTCCCAGGCACCTGGAAAACTTGGTTTCTTTGTCATCCATTGCCCCTGGCTCTAAAAGTTTTCCCATTCCCTCTTCTACCTTGGTCCCTGAGTCCTGTGTGACAATGGTTTAATATGAGTGTCCAATCCATGGACACACATTCTGTAGTCTCTTATTCTCTGTATTTTGGCCAGTTGTAGTTTTCAGTGTTAATCACCATCTGTTGCATGATGATACTTCACACGTGAGAGTTGAGAGATGCATTAGTATTCTTTCTAGCCCATGTTCTACTATGTTCCCTGAGACTTAGGTGTAGAGATTACATTATATTTGTGTCAGGTAAGGCTGGGTATCTCACAAACATTATTCTCTGTGTTTGACCACTTGTGGAACTCTGTAATAGCCTGCATCTGTTGCAAAGAAAAAAGTTTCTTTGATGAGTGGTGAGAGGCATAATTGTCTGTAAAGATAAGGATCTGAAAATTACATTTGTCTAGTGATATGACAGATATAGGGTTTTCTCTAGGATCAATGACCTCCCAAGTTGTGTGCATTTGGCTATGTTTACAGTATCACACGTGAGTTCCCTCCCATTTAGCAGGCCAAGTTAAAATAAATAGCTGTTGATCAACCTTAATGGATAAAAGTGCCACAACTGCACCAATAGTGATAGTTTGCTGTAGTCATTGTTGAGGTTATTACTAGGGAAATACTTTACCAGTGAAGTTACATTTAGAGCTTCTTCATTTAAATTGTTCAACTTAAGATAATTAAAACCATGAAGGGGAGGTGGCAGATGAGATGGCACAGCAGATATAGATACTAACCACCAAGCCTGGCAATCCTTTTGATGACTATGGCTGAAGGAGAGAACCAAGTCCCACAGGTTTTCTCGCCCCCAATAGACACACACACACACACACACACACACACACACACACACTCAGACTAAATAAATAAATAATTAATAAATGTAACATTGCAATGTAGTTTAAAATATCTGTGGAAATGGGAACTCTTGATTTCAAAATTACTTTAAAGCTACATTAATCAAGGCAGTCTGGTAACATAGACATTGACTTAGACCAAAGATAATTTAAAATCCAAATAAATACAAAAATAGAAATAATCCCAATTTATGGCCATTTTTTTAAAGTAATTTTTATTGAACTTTTGTGAATTTCATATGATATATTTTGATTGTATGTGGCTGTTCTGTAATCTGCACTCCCTTTATAGCCCCTCCTCCCCAAGCAGTTACTGTATTATTGTGTATGTTATGCCCTTTTTTTTTTGGTATTTTTGAGACAAGGTCTCCCTTTAGTCCCAGCTGGCCTGGAGCTCACTCTGTAGACCAGGCTGGCCTTGAACTCACTGAGATCTGCCTGCCTCTGCCTCCCAAGTGCTAGGATTAAAGGCATGTGCCGCCATGCCAAGCTTTTTTTTGGGGGGGGGTATTTTTTAGACAGGGTCTCCCTTTAGTGTTATGCCCTACTGAACCAAATTTGTGTCCCCAAATGTCCATTAGTGTTGGTCCAATGCGATGATCAGGTTGTCTCAGCACCTTTAAAATCTCCTTCCTTTCTAAATTGTTTGACACTCTTGTCAAAATCATTTCACCACAGAGGCCAGAAGAAAGACAGTGTTGAAGACTATTACAAAGTTCCACAACTGATCAATAAGTGTCTGTGAGGTGCCCAGTCCCACCTGACACATATATAATGCAACTATACACATAAGGCTCAGGGAACTAGGTGGAACAGCAACTAGAGCACATACTAAGGCCTAGTTAGTTCAATTCTCACCAGTGAAGCTTCCTCATTTATGCAACAGATGGTGATTAACACAGAAACCACAACTGGCCAACATACAGAGAATAAGAGATTGTGAAGTGCTCAGCCTTGAACAGGACATCTATGTCAAACCTCTGCCACCCAGGGCTCAAGGACCATTGTGGAAAAGAGTGCAAAGCTTGTAACAGGCAGAGGTAGTGGCTAACCACAGGAATCAACGTGTTTGAGGCTGTTGGAAATCACTCGTATGAACTTACAGCAATGGAAATAGCATACTCAAGATCCATGCAACCTGAAGCCAAGCAGAATCCCAGCAAAGGAGAGGGGAAGTGGGTAAAAGCCCCAGGTTTAGCTGAGGAAAGATTGGCAATCAACAACTACCGCGCAAGGGAGAGAGCTGGTTTCCTCTACGGATGTGATACTAGATAGGTTAACCAGGCTCCAGTGGATGGACCAACACTAAGGGACATTTGGGGACACAAATTTGGTTCAATAGGGCATAACATACATGACAATACAGTAACTCTGCCTGGGGAGGAGGGGTTATAAAGGGAGTGCAGATACAGACGGGCCACATACAATCAAAATATATCATATGAAATTCACAAAAGTTCAATAAAAATTATTTTTTTAAAAAACTGCCCATAAATTGGGCTTGTTTGTGTTTTTGTCTTTATTTGTATTTTAAATTCCCTTTGGTCTAAGTCAATGTCTGTATAGTACCAGACTGCCTTGATTAATGTAGCTTTAAAGTAATTTTGAAATCAAGAGTTCCCATTTCCACAGATATTTTAAACTGCATTGCAACATTGCATTTATTTATTATTTATTTAGTCTGAGTGGGTGTGTATGTGTGTGTGTGTGTGTGTGTGTGTGTGTGTGTGTGTGTGTACTGGGGGTGAGAGAACCTGTGAGAGTCGGTTCTCTTCTTCAGCCATAGTCATCCAAAGGATTGCCAGACTTGGTGATTAGTATCTATATCTGCTGTGCCATCTCATCTGCCACCCCCCCTTCATGGTTTTAATTATCTAAGTTGAACAATTTAAATGAAGAAGCTCTAAATGTAGCTTCACTGGTAAAGTATTTCCCTAGTACACAGGAAGTTGTGGATCCAATCTTCGGCATCACATAAACTGGACACAGGAGAAAAAGCCCTGTGCTCAAGAAGTGGAAGCATGAGAACTAGAAATTCATGGCCCTTGTCTTTCATATAGTGATTTGAATATAAGACTGTGGTGGCTGGGATCCTGTTTCAGAACAGAAAAATTAAATGGAAATCAGAAGTGGACAATTCCATAAGTTTTAAATAAAAGTTATTACAAATTAATGTTGCAATTGTGCTATTATATTAACTATTTTAATCACCTATACCTGAATCATAAATTCAGGGAAAGGCTCATATTTACAGAGAAAACAGGGTCTGTCCTAACCACCACACAGTAACCACCTACAGATCCCAGAATACAGCTCCTTCCTGGAAGACATACCGGCAGATGATATGATGCTATTGTATGCACAGAAAGCTACAGTGCTGAATGCATATCCTGTATAATTATATTTCTTCCAAGAATATGTGTCCAAAGTAGCTAAGTGCTGATGTGTGGCATCAAGCTAGTATTATACTGATCCAACTCTCTCTCCTCTTCTCCATTTTTTCGTCTGGCATTCCTTGCTTTTGTCCTAGAATCCAAGATGTTTTGCTCTTTGCTACAAATCCCTCTTATCTCTACAGTTTAAAACATTACAGGTCCCTCTTCTGATTTTGTTATTGCCATTCTTCTGCTTGCATTGCTTGGCTCTTCCTGGTCTTTTCCTGTTTACCAGCTCTCAACATCTTTACCAGCTTCCCACTTACTCTCTCTGCTGCATCCTTTCCACCCCATGTCTCCAATTATGAGCACACCTCTGCTCTTTGTATGTTCTCTCTCTCTCTCTCTCTCTCTCTCTCTCTCTCTCTCACACACACACACACACACACACACACACACACATGAGACTGACATTCTCCTGTCCCTGAACTCTAAGCAAAAACTAGCTCAAACTCCAGTGTGCATCATTGCTGAGATAGATCTAATTATGATAATCATCAAGAGATTATGTGAAATTCAGAATAAACTTTCTATATCCATTTGTTCTTATGTAATCATATTTTATGCAACTATAAAAACAGTCATATGCTTCTGCAAATGGACATTAGATATGCTACACAAATGCTAGTTGAGAATTTTCATATATATCTATATATATATATATATATATATATATCCGGTAATTGTCCTGAGGTTAATTTAAGGGCTGCTCATGCTTTCTGAGCAAATGTTCGTTAAATTTCTCTCGGCATGATAATGAATGCTACAGTTCAGAAAACACAATTTAACAGAGAACTAAGGTAAAAGCTCTTGGGATTCTCTAATGCTCAAACACTTCAGGAAGTAAAGCAAGCAAACTTCTCTTCATTCGTTTACTCATTTAAGCTTTATTGAGGCCTTGTTTAGCACCAGACACTGAGATGGTCAAAAAAATATAGTAATGAAACATACTTCTTGGTCATCCTGAAACACAGAGAGAGTATAAATCCATAGTGTTGGGCTGCATGCAGACAGCACGCTATTTAAGTGCAGGGGAAAAGTTCTGCGACATAAGAGAACCAGCATCCTGGGGATGAAATCAAGTATCCTGAGATGACCGTTGACCTCGGCATTTAGAATGAGTAAGTCATTATGATGGGAGTGAGTGTGGAAAGGAGAAAAAAAAAACATGTTGGGAGTCTAAAGTGGATTTCTGGTGTTTTAGAGGTATAATGGAGGGAAGGATTAATGAAAATGAGTGATCAATTGTATCGAGGAGTTAAAGAAGAAGAGACTGCGGTCTCCAAAATAAACAGACCATTAAGGAAGCACTCCATCTTGTCAGACTGGCCACATGGTGCTGGGACGTTCTGAACTAGAAATAACAATAGAGATGCTCAGCAGTTTTGTGTTATTGACTACATATGCCATACAAATGGCCTAAGCATTCCAGAGGTATGAGAACCCAATCCATACTTCAAGTATTAGAAACTGCTTAGTTTCTGAATAAAAAGAGAAAAAATTGGGATGGACAATCTGGTTTATCTCCAACAACTCTGTTGTTAGAATCCAGAGGCTTAAAACATTAAGAAGCCCACACTAAGCCCCATAATTCTCATGGGATGCTGAGGGTATGGGACTGGGGGAGATGATTTAGATGTCAAGTCAGATGCTTCTATCACCATGCCCATCTGGTATTTTGGAAAAATTGGTTTTGATTTGTTTATCTTCCATCTTTTCAACCCCAAGCTTTGCTATATCTTTATTATGCTCGCCTTATTACATTGTTAGTATTTAAATATTAAATGAACTAATTAATATCAACATGATTATTATTAAAATATTCAACATATGACATAACTAATTTGTCTTCTAAAGTGTTATATTAACGATTACAGATTACAATGAGCTCATTCTAGTTGTGTGCTTGAACAGGCATGCTTGTGGGTATAAGTTGTGAAAACATCTCTGCATCAGGTGAACTTGAACTTGGGCCAATACACAGGGGAATCTGTCAATGATACTTTTTTACAAAAGTCCAGACGTGATAACAAAATAGCAGAAGTGTGATGAATTTCTGCTTTTTAAATATGTAATTTTAAAATGGAATTTTATCTCGATATACATATGTAAATGTTTATTTTAGGAAATACATATTTAGAGATATCTCTTTGTCCAAAATGCTGAGTATATTAAATATATATATATATATATATATATATATGTATTGTTCTAGTTTGTCTTCCATTGCTGTGACAAAAGACTCTGACTGACACCAACTTGGGGAGGAAAGGGTTTCACAGTTCATCACTTAGGGAGCCCAAGGCAGGAACTCAGGGCAGGAACCTGGAGGCAGGAGCTGAAGCACAGGCCTTGGAGGAATGCTGTTCACTGGCTTGCTCCCATGGCTCATGCCCAGCCAGCCTTCTTATACGGTACAAAACAACCTGACCAGGGTGGCATCACTCATTGTGGGCTGGGCCCTCCCACACTGCTAGACCATCAAGACAATACTGCACAGATATGGCCACAGGCCAATCCAATGGAGCCAATTCCCCAACTGAGGCTCCCTCAACCCAGGTGTATCAAGTTGACACTAAAGCTATCCAGCACAATTGACCCCTTGTCAACTTGACACACAAAACACATCACTATTAAACCACCACCTTAAACTTGGGCCAATACACAGGGGAATCTGTCAATGATACTCTTTTACAAAAGTCCAGATGTGATAACAAAATAGCAGAAGTGTGATGAATTTCTGATTTTTAAATATGTAATTTTAAAATGGAATTTTATCTCAATATACATATATAAATGATTATTTTAGGAAATACATATTTAGAGATATCTCTTTGTCCAAAATGCTGGTTATATATAATATATATACACATATATCATGTGTGATACTTGTTCATGTAACATATTTTTTGTTTTTTTGTTTTTGTCTTTTTGAGACAGGGTCTCCCCGTAGCCCCAGCTGACCTGGAAATCACTCTGTAGACCAGGCTGGCCTTGAACTCACAAAGATCCGCCTGCCTCTGCCTCCCGAGTGCTGATTTTAAAGCTATATAAAACTGAATTAAGGCAAATGTCATATAATTTTAAGAGCCTTAGGACAGGAAAATGCTTTTTTGTTTGTAAACGTTGAGACTATGCAAATAAATGTATTGCCTGCATGTGTGTAAGGGCACCCCTGTGGTGCAATGCCTGCAGAGGTCAGAACAGGGCATTGGATCCCCTGGAACTAGAGATACAGATGGTTGTTAGTCATGGAGTGGGAGCTGGGAATCGAACAGGGGTCCTCTGCAAGAGCAGCATGTGTTCTTAACTACTTAGTCATCTCTAGCCCCTGCAATCACAGTCTAGAGGATTAACTAGTTTCTGTGTGTGTGTGCATGTGTGTGTGTGTGTGTATATATATATATATAAAACTTATATGTATAAGTGTGTCACTCACTCTCTCTATATATATAGTCATATTTGATTACATGAAATTGGTGGGCAGTAGTATATAATCAAGTCATATTGTATGAAACTTGAAAAAAATAAAAATAAAAAACAAAAAAAAAATGTCAGGATACAAGCATAAGGAAGGATTTTCTGTAAAGGAATTTAATCACTCAGGAAATAGTAACAGTTGGCAAATAGAATGTCATATACTTAAATTATCCGATATTATATTTTATTTTTTTAAAGATCAAGTATCACAATGTTTATTGATAGATACAAGTATATAAAATCAGGGCACAAACATGATTTGATAAATTAAGTACACTTAATTTCAATACTATAATAAAGGAGTGTATTAGTCACTTTTCTGTTGCTGTGATAAAACCACCATGAGCAAGGGAATTTATAAAAGGAAAAGTTTATTTGAGTTTAGGATTGATGGTTCCAGGGAATCAGAGTCCATTGTGGCGGGAAGCATGGTGGCCAGGGCTGGAGCAGCAAGCTGAGGGTCACATCTTGAAATCAGCACAGGAAGCAGGGAGAGAGAGACTAGAGACTGCAAGGCTTGTTAAACTCACTAAGCCTGCCCCCAATAACGTACTTCCTCCAGCACAGCCACACCTTCTAAGACCTCCAAGAACAGTGCCACCAACTGGAGACAAAATGTCTGAATACTTAAAGCCTATGGGGGACACTCATTCAAAACACCACATTCCACTCCCTGGCCCCCATAGGCTCATGACCATATAAAATGCAAAATGCATTTAGTCCAACCTTAAAAGTCCCCATATTCTTTACCAGTCTCAATTCTATTCAAAATTCTATAGTCCAAAATCTCTTCTGAGACACAGGCCAATCTCTTAACTGTAAGCTCCTGTAAAATCAAAAGGCAAATTACATACTCCCAACATACAGGCTAACTGAACACGCATTCCCATTCCAAAAGGGAGAACAGAGGTAGTGAGGAAACATGACCAAAACGACCGAAAACAGCAGCAGAGCACAAACCACCAAGTTCCAGTAACTCCATTGTGCAACTTCTGGGACTTGATTCCAAAGGGCTTAGATGGCTAGCTCTTCCAGCTTTCCTTGCAACATGAATCTCTTTCTTAGGCTGGTACCACTCCCTGTATGCAGCTCTCTTGGCAAATACTCCAGCTCTGGAATCCGGATATCTTCTGTGGGTCTCCACTGCCAAACAGTTCACTTGAACAGTTCACACCAATGGCCTATCAGGGCCTTCTTTATTCAGGGACACCCCTGCTGCACTCTGCCTGGCCTCTGTGGCTCTCTGAAACCATGGAGGAAGAACTGATGACCCCTTCACTCTTGCAAACTTCATGCCTCTAAAGCCAGCACCACATGAATGAAATTGCCAAGTTTAGCTGCAAGTTCAGGATGGACTCTCTCCTACTTTAACCACATTTGCAAATTTTCTCTGCCCTGGATTTCTTGGAGTAGAAAACGCTTTCAGTATTTTCCTCTCAAAAATTGGAGGCTTAGGTCTTGCCATGAAGTTATTGATTCTGTTGTTTAGTTGTAAATCTCGAGGCCTTTCCTTAATCACTTTAATGGAACCTTTCCCATTGTTTACTTGTAAATAGCTAGGCCTCTCCTTAATCACTTTAGTCTCCTTATCAAAAGGAACCTCTCCTTCACATGCCTTGGCCCAACCTTTAATCTTCCTAGTGCAGTTTTCAGATCCAAACTGTACATTCTGCTTTTCTTTCTGCCCCATCTGCTCTTCTTCACTGTAGATCTGTGCAATATTCACCATCAATAGCCACACCATCATTTCTACATTAGGCTGTCTTGAAATATCCTCCACCAAAGACATTAGTCCACTGCTTTTCTTATGTGTATGCATGTACTGTCTGCATGCAGGTCTGTGCACCCATGTCATGCAATGCCTCAGAGGTCAGAAGCAGGTGTCGTGTTCCCCTGGAACTGGAGTTAAAGACGGTTCTCAGCCGCCATGTGGGTACTGGGGATCAAACCTGGGTCCTCTGCAAGAGCTGTCGGCACTCTTAACCGCTAGGCCATCTCTCCAGCCCCAGTCCATTGCTTTTCAACTTAGCATCAGGCAAGCATTTGGGCTGTGGGCAAACTGCTGCCAAATTCTTTATCAAAATATCCCAGTTGCTGCCTAAGTCTTTATTTTCCTCTGGAACTACATTTTTTTGCAGCAATGCTTTCTTCCAGGCTTCTACTAGAATGGCCCCTTAAGCTCTGCTTACAGTAGTCAACAGCTTTTCTAGCCCGAAGTTCCAAATTCTTCCACATTTCTCCAAACATCCACATGGTCAGGTTCTTCTCAGCCAACACCCCACTCTTGGTACCAATTAACTGTATTAGTCACTTTTCTGTTGCTGTGATAAAACCACCATGAGCAAGGGAACTTATAAAAGGAAGAATTTATTTGAGCTTAGGATTGAAGGTTCCAGGGAATCCGAGTCAATTGTGGCGGGAAGCATGGTGTGCCCAGGGCTGGAGCAGCAAGCCAAGGGTCACATCTTGCAATCAGCACAGGAAGCAGAGAGAGGGAGAAGCTAGAGACTGAAAGGCTTGTTAAACTCACTAAGCCTGCCCCCATTAACGTACTTCCTCCAGCATGGCCACACCTTCTAAGACCTCCAAGTACAGTGCCACCAACTGGAGACAAAATGTCTGAATACTTAAAGCCTATGGGGGACACTCATTCAAACCACCACAGGGAGCAGTTCAAATTCTCACCATTTGTTTCATACCCACAAAAAACACTTCAATGGCATTAACGATCTCTCAAATCTGATCAGTTTTGTGCAAATAAACCATGTTTCTTTTTTAAAAGGTTCGTGCACTTGCCCAGACTCAAGGATATTGAAATCTAGCACATAAAGCCCATTACTAGAGAATATTTTATTTTTTGTGTATGACTGCATTTATCTATATGTGGGTAAGTCAATATTAGTGAAAATGAGTGAAATTATTAATCACTAGTACATATGAAGTCTGTGGAACAAGTTTTTGAATGGATCTGTAAACCAAGACCAGTATTCCTGAGACAGGTGCTGTGGTTTCTTGATGCTAAGTTAGCATCTTCCTCAGTGTTCACTTGTGATTCCCTGAAAAGTCTTATATATCTAAGGGAAATTTTATGAAAAAAAAGCATTTATCTAATATTAAAATAAACATTTTGAAAATCTTTTATTTATTTTTACTTATTTTTATTTTATGCGTATGAGTCTTACGTCTGCATGTGTGTAAGTGCACCTGTAATGCAATGCCCAAAGAGGTCAGGAGGAGGACATTAGATTCCCTGGAACTGGAGTTAAGACATTTATTAGCTGCCTTATGAGTGCTGGGGATTGAACCCAGGTCCTCTCCAAGAGCAGCCTATGCTCTTCACTGGTGAGTTATCTCTCCAGTGTCCTAAAATACACATTTTTTTACTGGAAAATAATCTAAATTTTCTTATTCTACAGAATAATACAATTTCTCCAAATACTTGAGTTAATTTCTGCAAGAAAGGGCAGATTTTATCAATCTCAGTGCTATGGACCGCTCAACTGTTCTCTGTCCTGAGGAACTGTGGTATCAAAGGGGTTTAGTGATGCAAGTGGTAATCCACCAATGATCCATATAAAGGCCTGGTCCTCAGCATGGAACCATCAGAAGTAGCAGAGTCTTTAAGATTATGGGCCCTTCCGTGAAGGAGAGAGTGGGAGGCTTGCTACTTGCTGTCTTCCCTCCTATGTCCATCTTAATGTGCTGCTTCTGCCAAAGCAACAGGGCCAGATGACCAGAAGCCTCTAACATGGTGAGCATTTTCTCCCTTTTAGATTGATGATCTCAGGTATCTGGAGAGCTGTCAAACATTCAAGCTGCAACAATTCAGATGGCTTAGGTGTTGTCAAATATACCTTGGCTGATCAAACAACTCCCTCTAACTTGAACAACTCTGCCCCAGGGAATAAGAAGGAGCTCTTTCACAGGGGGTGGAGAGGGGTCCTGGAGATATACCCTGAGGAAAGAGCAGAGAAAACACCGATGGTTATTTGATTTCCTCTCAGGTCTCAATGTAGAACAGAGAGAGTCTTAAATAACCAGATGCATATCTGGGGCATGCTTATCACTTCCTGTGTTAAGGAAAATCATTGAGTGTTAAAATGAAGTGTTTAAAGGATATGTTCCACTTAGACACAATGCAATTCAGGAGGTAACATGGTATAAAGCGTAGCAATATTGGGACATTTCAAAATATTTTAACTTGTTTCAGAATGGTAGTTTATGGAACAACTGCACACTTTTTATTTTATAGTCAAAGAAGACATGATATAAGCAACAACAGAATGTCATTATTCATTACTAATCTGCTAGTGAAGACACTAAGTTTGAAAGGGAGATATTTTGTGGAATAGAGTCTCAGAATCAAGGCTTTCTGATTCTATGTCCAGGGCCTCCGCAGTGTTACAAAGACTCTGTACAGAATTCTAATCAGCATTCAGTTATTCGGTTCACATTTGAATCCAACACTGCTTTCGTGTGCTATATAAACATTCAAGTGCCAAATATCTATCAATGAAATGAATTGTAATTTAGACATATTACTATTATTAACAGTTATTAATGTCCTATAGACATGCTTGAGTTATGCTTGTGGTACATATACACACAGAGAGGAATTCTAAATGTAACGAATACCAACTGTTCATTGAATGAGTAAGCTTGTACACCTGTATTTTTAATTTGCTAAGAAAGAGCTGCTCAGAGGAAACTGGATTTTCTACTTCATCATCATCTCTACATTTATTTTCTCAAAAAAAATTGTTTCTCACTGAATTAGTTTTAATATATTTACAATATACGTGAGCTCTGTGTTTCTTGAGAAAACATAAATCCCATCTGAAATCACATTTGGTTATAATTTAAAAATGTTTTTTATGCAACTAGTAAATAAATAAACAAATCAATTTCATCTGGTAGGTAGACACTATTGAAGTAGAAGGCATTTTAATGGACAAAAATTTATTTTCGCTGTGGAAGCTCTTCTCGGGGAAGGTGTGTGTGGAGAATTTCTGTGTCCTGTGTACACCTCCGAGCTTCTTTCATGTAGCACGTTTCCCTTGCTGAGAGCAGAAAGAGGGTAGAGTGAATCTCAGTGGATCAATTAACAGAGGGACCTGTCCTTCAACAGCAGAAGATCTATTTCAGGATTTGCATATCACTGAAAAAATTACAAAGCTGAGATAAATACAAGCCCGATAATAACTCACTGCAGACTTGGCTCCATTCCTAGATTTCCTTGGCTGTTTGTCCTAATAAAGTGTCTCCATGGCACTTAGGGCGGGAAGGTTATTAGTAGCTGTCAATCAAAGGAGGGAGTAGGCATCAGCAGGAGGAGGAAGAGAAGAGAGGTGACATTCATCCTCTCTTCTCACTGATATTGGGCATAAAAGTCATTTCGAGCAAGTGGTTAAAAAGGACAGGTCCCTCTTCATCCCCACGGAGAAAAGAAAAGCTGCCTTGGTTACCAACAATTTAATAATAAAATGAAATACATCAATCATCTTTTCTTCTACCTCATTGATGCCTGAACGTCCATTAGTTCTGAGGAAATGAAGGACATATGAAAGAGATCTTCTTGGGGGAACTCTCGACTTAATGTTATTGTTTTTTATCTCTCTTTTCACTAAATGCCTTTATATCAGTGCTAGAAATTGAAGAAGTAAATTTTCACCATTATGGGACATTTGAGTCAGTCAGCCTCTCTCTCTCTCTCTCTCTCTCTCTCTCTCTCTCTCTCTCTCTCTCATTTTCTCTCTGTATATGTGTGTTTGATGCCGCAGTTTTTCTTACAGTCTATCAAGTAAATTCCCCAGGAAAATTCAGGTAGTCAAACTAAAACATGCTTTCTTAATTCATTTAAAGCAGATACAATGATTTTTTTTTTAACTTCACTAAATTGATACTCAAATGTTACCTCCATAGCAATTAATTGATACTTTAAAGGTCTTTAAATTATTGTAGCACTTCGTTAATTAAAGTATATCCAGTGCTTGAGCACACCCTCTCTCTATATGCATATTTTTATAAGTAACAGAGTCCGTAGAGTGCTAATTGATATCCTGGTCTCCAGACAATACTTTACTAAATGAAATGACAATTATAACCAATTAAAATTCACTTTACATTCTACTTCACCTATTTGGTATGTATTATGCATGAAGACCGAGAGTACATTGCCTCACTGCTCAGGATTTCTGAGCATCTCAGAAATTGATGGACAGCTCCAAGAACTTCGGTTTAGTGTATCCACCCTCCCCAAACCAAGGGTCACCGGGGGGCTCATCAGAGATCCCATATTTTGGCATTACTCTGATTAAATAACTAATAAAAGCTGTTTTTTTGTTGCAGATTGAGGCTTTTCTCAAATATGCCTAACATACATCAATAGCACTTTGCTACAGAACTAGCTTTAATAGATTTTAACAGACAGTGCTGTCTAATTACCTAGCATGTCCTCCAGCACTTGGCTGAAAGTTATCCTCCCTAAACTGTTTACACACACATTTTATTATAACCTGTTGCTCTGTCCTTAACATGAAATTTTCATACTTGTGTATTTTGGCAAGTCCAAGTTACCCTTAAATTAGTATCAAAAGGTAAAAGTGCAGAATAATTGGACAGCTTGCAGCATGTGCCTGCTTATTAAACAAAAGTCATCACCAGCTCCTATCATTTCTCATTTAGAAAATTTCAAATCAGAAATAATCTGGAGGGGGGAGAAATTACAAAGAAAGAGGCAGAAATATAAAAGTAAGACTTCTTTGACAAAAATATATCCTAAAATTGGGAGTTGGCTTCTAATTTTTGGACGCATGCTTAAGTAAATGAGTGTGGCCTTTGTCCAGTTCTTAGTCCAGTATGGCAAAGATGTATAGAGTGAGGGGTGTTGATCAGTGAGGTGGCATTACAAAAAGCCCATATCATTGTCCTTCCAGAGTCTTCATTTTTATTCACCTACGTACACGAGTTTTGTATTAAACAGGCTAATTCTTGAGCAACAAGTGGTGCCGTCAATGTTCGAGGAATTCCAATCTATGTCCCCTCCCCATGGCTTGTAGCAATCAGAACCATAGCCTGTTCACTTATAAATGATTTTGCAAAATAAAAATGAAAAAAGACAGGTTAATTTCAGTTTGATTTTGGAAACATTTTATTTGATTTTGAAAATGTAAGTACGTCTCCTAAATTAGGTTTTTGTTTATTTGTTTTTTTTTTAATGGAAGGTCAGATTAATTACCCAAAAAAGAAACACTTTGAAATCAAGCACTAATTTGGAAGGCATTTGCCTTTAAAAATGTAGCTGTATTAAATAAAATATCTACTTTTAGCTAGTCTTTTGCATCAGCTTTGAATTAATGCAATCCATGATTAATCATTCTAATTGTGGAATTTTCAATCCAGGACTTGAATTTTCAATAGCTATGAAACAGCCTCCCAGCATCAGATACACCAGAGAAATAACTCGTGAATAATGATTCTTTCTGATCAAGATTTTATTACTTCAGGTACAAATGATGCAAAATAATTATAAATATGCTTATAATTGGATATACTACATTATAACTTGGATTATGTGTCTATGAGTTTTCATTTTAAAAACAGTTTATCCTTTCTCCAGCTGTCTTTTAACTTAACTTCATTACCCCTTTTTTCTGAAACACTGTATTTTCTACACTCTGAACCTTGGACTTTAACAACTTGTATATTCCAAGCATGACTTGCTATAAAAACAATTTTTGGAATAATTTTATTTCACTCATTATAAATAAATTCCCCTTTAAAGTAATGTAAATGCTGTTATTTACTAATCTCAGCTTTATAAACTGGTACATTTGAGTCACATAAAAATAAATTGTTTGCCTAAAATGATAAATTTGTGCTATTTTTCTTAACTTTTAAATATTAGCATTTTTCCACTTATTTTATATATGAGTTATCTCTAAACATTCCTCAGGTGCCAAAAAATATCTTCGACTTTATAATTATGAAGATCAAATTGCTTTACATTTATCATTTTTTATTTTGTTTTGGCTTTTTTTCCCCCTTTTAGAAAAGTTGTTTTGCACAGCAAATGAAGTGCCAATGCAGACAAATGTAACCAACATTAAGCTGGCCAATACCATTGAGCAAACTGCTAAGGTCATTAATATAATTTGCTTTGGCACAGTTACATTTCCTGGTGCTACTCTGAGTAGTTTGCTGGGCACATCAATTTGTTTTCAGCTATTGTGAAATTGGATATCTTGGCTTTCATCCAAAGCACCCTCTCGATTTGCATATCTTTGTTATCATTTCAGGTTCTCAGAACATACTGTGGACTATCACACCATCTGCACCAAGATCCTCACATCCAAACACAAATTAAAAATGAAACTGTAAAATTTGCAAGGAAACAATACAGACCTTTTATCTCATTCTCCCTCTGTTCATTTTCAAAAGAGAAACTTGCTTGTAGCCAAGCATAGCAAAAAAGGCTTTTATTAATTGGACTGGCATCAAGCATGCATACATAAAATTGTTTATTTTTTTCCCTATAAAGGGGTTGCCTGACATAAAAGGGTCTTTGAAGATGACATTCAGATTTTGACATTTGCATGATATTGTATAAATATCAGAGGTAGGAGACTTTTCTGACAAGCCAGATGGGTCAAAAAAAAATAGAGGAAAGAAAAGAAAAGAAAGGAAGAAAAAATGCACTACCATAGAGATATATTTCATTGCTTAAATGATATTAAATTTCCTCTAAGCTAGGAACTATTATGCAGGAAAAACAAACATATTTGTCTCAAACCACAGCACATGCACACACACACATGCACACACACACACACACACACACACACACACACACACACACAGAGGCACACAGAATTCAAAGATGGAAAGAATTCTGATCTTAGAAAAATATGAAGTTTATTTCTAAGATCCATCGTGTATTTCAACTAAGAACACATAATCTAACTGATTTTTGGCCTTCTCATGCTATAGTAATGAAATTTGATTGTTCAAGTCATTAGTGCTAGATGGTCTTAATCTTGATTGTAGGCTGGGCTTTGGAATGTTTCTGCAGGATAGAAAGGCACTCTGAGTCCTTGCATTCATCAACATCTGGATGAACAGGCATAGCTCTTTTACTTCCCTTGGTGATTTCTGAATGCAGATGAAGTCTGCTTATAATTTTTCACAATATTAATAGTGTCCCAGCAACCCCATCAGGAAAGTCTTTTAGGGAAAAGGAGGAAAACAGCAACAGGAACCAGAAAAGAACAGAAAAATGCATCTAGATGACAGTAAGGGGCAGAGACAAGGGAGAAGGGCAGAGGTGCAGGGGATTTGCTGATGGGGGGGGCTTCCATTTGGGTTTCAAATGCTGGCAAAGGGAATCTCCTCCATCTGAGTGTATAATAGAGCAGCTCCAATCTGATTACACTCTTTGACCCTTAGTTATCAACCAAGAATCACACAGTCAGCAAGTCACACACAAAAGTCAGTGAATACATTTATCCCTCTGCATAGACCCTTCCATTCTCCAGGTCCTTGTAGCTGTGTTGTGGTTTCCTAATGTCTCCACTGTTAGAGTCGCAGTATTTCTAAAGACCTCCTAGAGACACACCTGCATTTCAGATCCAAGGTCTGGATTTAACAATGATAATGCCCTTCCATTAGCCAGCAGAGTCTACCACTGAACAACAAACACCTTTTCTGCATGCATTGTCCAGGGTGACTCAATTTCACTTCATGGCAAGTGACTGCTAAAGAGGATCCTGGCTAAACTTAGGGATGGCCGGGCACATATGTGCACAAACTCCATTTGTTTGTGCCAGGTTTTAATCTTCCTTGCAGCAGCACCAAGTTCTGAGTCTTCCCTCAAGTCCTCCCTTTTGCTATTATCGTGGGATGTTACCTTCTCTTCAAGCTCTTCCTGTTTGAGGACCTTCCATCATCTATACTACTGACTAGTGATCTACATTTCACATACCCTGTACCCGATTATCACAAATAGATGTATCAGGAGAGTTTTACCAAAATCAGGAAGACAAGAGAGAGAAAATATCACTACCTCAAGCATTTCAGAAAACAAAAAGGGAATGAAATGTGTACTTTAAAAAGAATTAATTTTAATGACTAAGAGTGGCCTACAATTTGATAAAGATTGCTCAACGAGAACCACAAAGAATAATTTCAAAAAAAACAAAAACACAATCATAGAACATTTCACATATCCTTCCCCAAAAGGCAATGTCAAATGGTAAAATATGGTAAATAAGGAATGCTTGCTATCTTTAATATATTAAAAAGCTTTAAAACGAGTAAGAAAAGCCCAACCGCTCACTGGGAGAAAAGTGTGGATATGAAACGATGGTTCAAAACAAAATTAATACACAGGGCCCTTGAACTTTGAATGCACACTCTCAACTTGGCCCCTAATGAAAGAAACATGACCATGCTGGCATAGGAAAGCCGATGGTCTACTCTGATAATCACGCTGAGGGGAATGCCTGTGTCTGTTATATTACTAGGGAAAATGTAAAATGTACAGTTCAGTCAGAGAACTTGACACCTACCAGCATTACAGAGACGGTTGCTGTCTGATTTAGTAGTGCTGCTTTGAAGAGTCAATCCCCAAAGTGTATTTTCAGAAATAAAATGGAATGGAACAACCCTCATACAAAATGGAACATATTTGTTAAATTTTATTAACCAAACCAAAAAATGAAATATTCTTCGGTAGATGATGTAGCTTTCACACAAGAGGCCACCATGCAGCTTAAACAAAAGTAATACCCATATATAGACACAGAGTTATTTACAGGGTATACTCCAATTTTAAAATTTAAGAAGCAAGAAATTTTAAAATTATATATTATGCTATCTGTCACTTTGGGGATAAAAAGAGAAATGAATATATTCACATATATATCTATAAATACATTAAAATAAAAGCATTATTACATATATACAAAATAAACAAATGATATATTTTTATACCAAACATGATATAATCAGAAATCATACAACTGGGATGGTGTAGTTTGACATATACTGAACCAATCATAATGTCATCTTGCTGACTATAAATGCTTAAAGTTAAAGGTCGGCCTGATATAGCAGTTAATCCAATTTGTGGTAGCAGGTATTCCTACAGAATCAGTGGCCCTTTTCTTCAGCCAATCTGTCATACAGAAACAATAATAAAAGATAGGAATATCTTTCAAGTTAAAAATAATTTAAACAGAACTGAAGATACCTAAGAACTGAAAGAACTACAACTAGAACCACAAGTTGTTGGGAATGCTTCTTTAGTGCTGGTGCAGAGGGAAACCCATTGTTCAGGAGAACCACATTTAAGAGCTTCAGTGGCTGAAGTGAGATCCCAGCTGAAGCCACTTTGATAACTGTATTAGTCATGTGCAAAGTAAACACACTAACCAACCATAAAATAGCAATGGCATATAAATTAGGCACAATGGGTTTGAAATGAGCTCCAACAGACTTGCTCCTCAGGCTGTATCTTTGACTCGACTGACAGCAATTAATTGGAACACAACTTCCCTCACAACGAAAGGCCAGAAGAAACTCTTGGAGAAGTGAGCAGAAATACTCAGCTCAGAATTGGGGCTGTTACTTCCTTCATATTCTGTTGTTCAAAGCAAGATGTACACCCAGGCTCAGCAGATCATGGAAGGCTCTATGGTTGCTTGCGTAATGATATGGGTCTGGAAGAGGAGAGAGGAAATGCAAACTTACTGGCCAATGATGGATCACAAAGCTCAATAAAACCTCAATTTTTGAACTAAAGAAGGAATATAGACAGTTAGGTATTGGACTTGGAATGTCATTCTACAAATTCTCCTGGACAGGTATATTGACTCTCTTCAACATGCTAAAAACCTTAACTTCTTGGTAATGGTTTCAGAATCAACATCCTAGCCGGGCGTGGTGGCTCACGCCTTTAATCCTAGCACTTGGAAGGCAGAGGCAGGTGGATCTTTGTGAGTTCAAGGCCAGCCTGGTCTACAGAGTGAGTTCCAGGACAGCTGGGGCTATAGGGAGACCCTGTCTCGAAAAGACCAAAAAAAAAAAAAAAAAGAATCAACATCCTGACATATGATTTATGTTTTTACACCCCAAATCAGCTGGGGAAGTTATAAAACCAGGAATCTGATGTCTGTCAATGATATTTCCTAAATATCAGAATCCTTGAAAGTTTTTCAAATGATTTTAAGTTACATTCAGAAGCACAGAACTGGGGATATTAACTACTTAAAGGAGATAATCATTCTTTTTTAAAAAGTATTTTTTACATGTATGAGTGTGTTGTTTGCATGTATATAAGTGCACTCATGTCTTGAAATGCCCACAGAGATCAGAAGAGAGTGTTGGATCTCCTGGAGGGTTCTTAGCCAGCCGCTGTGTGTGTACTGGAAACTGAAGGTGGGTCCTCTGCAAGGGCAGCCAGTGATCTTAAGTACTGAGCCATCTCCCCAGCCCCAGGTAATCATTCTTTTAACCAGCACCTCTTCTATTGTGTGAATGTGTCTTACAAAAAGTTCATGTGTTGGCCGAAATTTAATTCTCAAATTCATACATTCATGACATTTATGCCCTGGCCTCTCAGAATAATTAACATTAAAAGTCAGGAGGTGGAACGGTGTCCTGATGGCATTGATGGCTTTCTAACACACACACCCGAGCTCCCCGCGTGATGCCCTCTGTCATATTATGATGCTGGAAGAAGACCTCACCAGATGCAGCACCGGGTACTTGGATTGTCCAGCCTCTAGAACCTCTGGCTAAACAATATTCAATTTGTTATTCATTTCGTGCTCTCAAGCTTTTTGTCACGGCAACAGAAAATAGAATAAGTCAGGGTTTGACATAGTACTACACATGGGGGGGGGGAAGCGGAGAATCTCTGATACAAGGAACACAGAAGGCCATTGCTAACTGTGTGAACTTATGGAAATAGTTTAGAGAGGATATCCTCCTATGCTCAGTCACCTTCTACCATTTATAAATTACCCAGCCTGTGGTCAATCAGATCTTCCTTAAGATCTCCTCTTTTTGGAATCTAATTTTTTACCTACTTTAAGTTAGACTTGTTTACATAGCCCTTAAGTCTCAAGTCCCCTTAAAATATATTTTTCAAAAAATATAATTAGTAATTCATGGAGATTCAGAGAAATAAATATGATGGAATAACAGCCCTGGCCCTCATGATTTCTAGACTTGATGTTTTCCTGTGGGTTCTGGATACATACACCGATGTAGCTGTAGCAAAGATTCCCCAAACTTAGTATCCATCAGAATCATTCTGGGGCTTGCTAGACAGTTTTCTATTGTTCTAGCAAGCCTCAAAATCTGTGATTCAGGAGGCTGAAGATTAAATGCAATAATTTGCATCACCCCCCATTGGGTGATCATTTAAAGGCCACACACTGAGGACATGGGTTAGCAGTTGACTTCTTTAGGACCTTCATAAATTTGCTTCAAGCTAGGCATGGTAATGCACACCTTTAATCCCAGGACTCAGAGGTAAGTGGATCTCTGTGAGTTCAAGGCCAGCCTGGTCTACAGTGCAAGTTCCAAGCCAGCTGGGGCTACAGGGAGACCCTGTCTCAAAAACACCAAAAAAAATTTCTTCAAAATTATGATTACTTTAAATACATAATAATCTTCATAAATCTATTATTTGAATAGCTAAATATTTCAAAGAATAAAATACAGTAAGTTTAGCACTAGTTACAAAGAACTACAGTGAATAGACATAGTGAAAGAGAAACATAATTTAAAATTCACACCTCCCAGTTAGGTAACTCCCTTCATGTTGGAAATTTCTGAGAAATCCTGAGAATGCTGATTTATTGTTCCTGAACCTCAAAGAGTAATATGCCAGGAATTTCAAAATACTGAGTAATATGCTTTTTATCACTGTATGTGGTTGTTGTTCAATAAAGTTAGTGATTATGTTACAGAAGAATCCTATTTAATGTTCAGTGGCCTTTTACATTCCTTTATCTCAGTTCACCCAGAACACACAGGCTAGTTTTAAGAGTCATCAAAATACACTTAAACATAAACTCTTGCCATCAATTTACACTTCTTCACACTTCAAATTCTACAGGCTCTAAGATCCTAAAAGAGCTATTTTGAAATATGTAAATAGATATATCTTTAAGATCATAGATCCTCTATTACCAAATTTCCCTGTAGTGGATGGGTGAGACCTTATATAAACATCCTGGCTTTGCTCCACAACTGAGAAATCCACAAGGGTCACATTGGCAATAAAATACCCACAACTTCCATTGCCATGAACATCTGGTGTGTAATTTTACATAAACACACTCTACTTTGATGAAACTTAAACCTATGAAATTTAAACAAAATGGTGTTAGGATTGAATCCCAAAAGAAAAAGAAAGGAATTTGGATTTCTGTTTTTCCTATTTTGAAACCCAGGTGCACATTAAAGTTAATGCCAGGACACACACTTGTGTAATTTGGCTCACGAGCACATTTTCCTGTCTAATGGCATCAAACTGGCTACATCAAAATAACCACAGGCCTCCAGCAGAGATGGGTAAACCCCTTCCTTCCAAGAGGAAAAAGGAAGGAACTTGCCTGGGTAGCCAGTAACACACTCCACAGTGAAACCTTCAACTTGATATCAATGAAAACATTGAAGAATAGTGTTGTTTTCTCCATTGGATTAAATCACTTAGTCTCTTGACCCAGGACTCTGGTTCAGGAGGAATCTAACTCAGATACTATATGAACCAGAGACCAAGTAATTGCTTTTCATCTTTTTTTCTTATAAAGTAATAGTTTTAAATGGGTGTGAGCATTCTGGTCCTTTGATGTATATTATTCAATGATGGAATGATATCAGCGGACACTTGAGAGGATTTTTTTTTTCTAAACGTGTTCTCCTCAACTATAAAATTTTCAAAGGGAAATGAAACATAAATCTGAGACTTAGTTTTCATCATTTATGTTTTGAATGATTTCAGCTCAAAATAAGGGTTGGAGAGATGGCTCAGTTCTTAAGAGCACATACTGCTTTTGCAGAGACCCAAAGTTTGATCCTCAATATGGATGTCAGGTGGCCCACGACCACCTGTAACTCCAACTCCAGTGCATAGGATGCCTCTGACCCCTGCTGGTATCTACATTCCTGTGTACATATCCACACAAGCATAGATAATATAATTAAAAGTAAAATCTTTTCTACTTGGGAGCAGAGGCAGGCAGATCTCTGTGAGTTCAAGGCCAGCCTGGACTACAGAGTGAGTTCCAGGACAGCTGGGATTACAGGGAGACCCTGACCCAAAAAGACCTTTCTCAACAAACAAACAAACAAACAAACAACAAATAATGGGCTGGAGAGCTAGTGCAGCCATTAAAGGCTCAGGCTCAAAAAAAAAAAAAAAAAAAAAAAAAAAAAAAAAAAGTAAAATCTTTTTTAAAAACCATCAAACTAGTATGCTTAGTAAATTAGAAGACAATTAAAGCATCAGCATTTGAAACTCTTCTTCTGGGTCATGCTAGAGATCACACCTAGGGTCTTCGCAGGCTAAGCAAACACCCTACCACTGACTGTAATCTCCAGCCCTGGGCTGTACAAGAGATTCTCACTATGTAACCCAGGCTGGCTCTGGGCTCAGGATCCTAGATCTTTTGCTTCCTGAATGCTGAAATTAGAGAGGTAAGAAAGCATCCATACTTAACTGATATTTCAGCTCATCTTCTAACTCCCACGGGGTGATCATGCGCCCATCTGTTTATAAACCTGAGGGTCTACGGTGTCATGATGCACTTCAATCTGTGTGTGATTTCACCTGTTAACTTCATCTCTAACATCCTGTCTTCAAGGTCATCTACTCAGCTTTGCATCACTTTTCCCATTTGTTTGTTACAGATGACTAAAGCTTAAAATCCCAAAATGGAACCCAGTCTCTCCCTGGACCACCTGTTTCTTGGTCAGGAATCTGATTTACATTCTAGGTTCTTATGTGAATTTTAACCAATAACCTAAAGATTATTCCTGCTACCTCCCTCTCACTTATTTTCCATATATCCTATATCAATCATAACTTCTTTTTCATCAATGCTACTTTAAAATTCATATTTAAATTTTATTTATTTTTTCATGTGTATGAATGAACTGTCTGCATGTAGGTCTGTGCAACCCATGTCGTGCAATGCCGAGGAGGTCAGAAGAGGGCATTGGATTCCCCTGGGACTGGAGTCAAAGACAGGGATCAAACCCGTGTCCTCTGCAAGAGCAGTTGGTGATCTTAACTGCTGCTGTTAACTGCTAGGCCATCTCTCCAGCCCCTTAAAATTACTTTTAAAATCTTCCCTTCATACCATGAAAACTTTTGTGACATGTTCACATTGTCTGCCGTCTATGTCCTGTCCCTTTTACACTTGTGAAATTTCTTCCTTAAAACACAAATATGTCTCTAATGTTCCACTTCTTTATTCCCTCATTGCAGTTGCTACCATTTACAGAATATAATTCAGTAGTGCTGTCAATGAGGCTTGTCAAAGGTCAAGATGTTATCTACCCTCATTACTAACTGATCTTCTCCAAACACTGAACTTTGCTAATGTATTTGGAAAATGACTTGACTTAAAGTTGTCACTTTAACATCAAATTTCATACATGTTGCATACTCTATTTTTTTTCTTTCAAACTAATGTGAGCTATTAGCTTATCTAAGAAGCCATTCCTGCTAATCCAGAGTATGGTACAGTTTGTTTATTGTGGTGTTGGGGACTGAACCTAGGGCATCTTGCATTCCAGGAAAGTAGTTTACCACTGAGCTACACCTTCAGCCTCTATTTTTATTTATTCAAGCACAGTGCAAACTGAATTATAAAGTACTGTGTTGGATAATTCTACTGCTCACCTACCATGGGTTTTTGTCTTCCTTCAGGGCTCAAGGGAGGATAACACAGTTCTACCCTTTTTCTAAAATACCACATTTAGCTATGGTCCTACAGAGAAATAGTACTAGTTCCTACAGCAATTAGGTCTAGAACTTTCACTATTACTTACCTATCAAAGCTACTTACAATATTGGTTTACTTTTTTGAAAATATTTTATTTGTTATTTCATTTTATGTGTATGAGTGTGTTGCCTACATTCATGTAAGTACACCTGTGTCCAGCAGTGCTTGAAGAGGACAGAGTTTTCAGATCCCCTGGAACTGAAGTTATGGTTGGGTTTTAGCTACCATGTAAGTGCTTGGATCCAAACCTGAGTCCTGTTTAAGAGCAGTTGGTGCTCTTAACTGCTGAGTCATCTCTCCAGCCCCAATATTGGTTTGATTTTAAGGAAAGTCTTGACCCTTTCCTGGAGTACTCATTTGGGAGAGGGGGACCTTACTGTCTATCTTTGGCAATTATCAGATGCAATTATACCCATGAGACTTGGGAATGATTGCCACAGAGAGCAGCCTGCTCTGGCTGAACACATCCCTGCTTATGTCAGTCTTAAGGACTGACTGGTAGATTCTCCGTGGTTAATAAAGCTCCTTACGCCCACAGTGCCCCCCCCAAATGGTTGGCTCATTGTCAGCAATAAACTAGAAGCTTATTGAATAAATGAGTAAAGGTTTTATGCCAACAAGGGGAAAACACAGCTTGGAGAGAACAGCTGATGGAGTATAGTTTGAGCATGAGGTCTGAATTGTGATGCATAACACCAACATTATGCATAGGGCCTATTTACCGGTACATTGCTTTTATCTAAAATAGTCTTACATACTCTTTAATCTTTTTATCTCCTCAGATAGTTCTATGGTATGAAAAATTGGATATTATTAAAATAATTTTGCAGATCAAACACTTGATGCTCAGAAAAGTGGAGAAAATATTCAAGATTGAGTGACTGAAAAGGTGCAGGGTATTAGTCTTATGGCTCAGAATTTAGTCTTCTATTCATTTCCATCTACATTGTTATCCTGGAATTTGGAAAAGGTGAAAAATAAAAGAAATGAGATGAATATGTAGGGAAAGTGAAGGTCAAGGAAAGACTGAAAAGAGGAGAAGCCTAATCAGGGGGAAACAGCTTTATACTGTCAAGGAAAATGTGAGTAGGTAATGGATACAACGGATAATTTAATTCATTGAAATGGATAAGTGTACTTACAATGGCTGTACAATATTCTTAAAGACACTTAGAGGGAGCAGACCAGATAGGATTCTGTTTATGGACAAGTGGCCAGTGACAGCCATCTTGAATGTACTCTGCTAAATCAGGCTTTGTAAAAGAGCAGTGATATGATTCTAACAAAAAAACATTCTTCTGGTCAGTAGAATTTTCTGGGTTCTGTGTAGAGCTATACTCCATTCCCCAGAAGATAATTCCTTTAGCTATCTTTTCTCTCATCCTGTGTTCTATTTTCTTTCACAGATAGGCCCCATCTACTCTTGTGACAAAGCATTACTAAGTACAATCTGTTAGCAGGCCAGCAAACATGGTGCAGAGCACCTTTTGCCTGGCCTCCACAGCCTCCCTTTGAACTCAGCTTTGGAATGTGGCAGTACAGAGAACTTGAGATATATGTGAGGGAAGATCCTAACTGAGGGAAGAAGCACACTTCACCCCACCCACCTTGACTCACTCCATTCAATGCACCTTCTATAGCAACTACTTTTCTTTTGCGTGCAATGCTTTTCAATACATGTCAGTCTCAAGACAAAGAGAAGAGTGGGCTTCTCTGTGTCTGGAGCTTGAAATCTCTCCCCAAGGAAACGTGTTCATACAAAAGACCAATATTCTATGCCTTGGTTCTTTACAGGGGTGTTCCATTCTCCTTAAGGAAAAAGAGATGTTACAAATGACCTAGGCCTCACGTCCCCATCTCAGTTCTCAATCAATATACATTCCGAGAAATCCCCATAATTCTTAAAAATCATTGAGGACTTGAATGAGCTTTTTTGTATGTAGATTATATCACGTGTCATTTAAAATACTGGAAATTAAAAAGGCTAAAGAGATGGTTCAGCGGCTAAGAGCACTGAATGCTATTCCACAAACCCAGGTTTGATTTCTAGCATCCACAAGATTGTAACTCCATTTCCAGCAGATCTGACACCATCTTCTGACTTCTGCAAGCTTTGCATGGCATGGTACACTTCCATGCAGACAAAACACTCCACATACAATTCTTAAAGAAATAAATACATTTTAAATATTGAAAATAAAGATTTTAAAATATATTTATCAATTCATTTAGAATAATAACATACCCTTAATGCATTTTCACAGAAACCTTTTTAAACAGTTAATGTGTTTCAAATGAAAAGTAGTCAATGAGTTGAAAAGCATTGGTTATATGTGGACAAATATATTTAAGGTTTTGGTAAATTAGAAATGAATGTTTACAGGTGTGTTGTGATATATATGATTTGGTTGTATGAATTATGTGATGAAAACCCATCTTCACACTCATATTAGGATAGAGCAAGAAGTATATTTTGAGGACTATTTAAATTGATCTCAGAGGTCCTCAGAGGTTCTGAATCTGTGCTTTGTGAAGCAATAGGAGTCTATGCACATGAAAAACATTAAAGAGTGCTGTAGACTATTAGACATTATAATTAAACCTCAAAAAAACATGAATAAACAAGAAATGATTATACATCTTCAAGTTTTAAATATTGACATGTACCCAGCATTTTCAGTATAGATAGATCAATAGGAACTGAAGCAATTGTGTAAAAGATTTAGCTAAATATTAGAGACTGGTAGTACTTTAATAACTCAAGGACTTTGTCCCTTCCAGTCTAGGAGATAATCTGAGAGGTCAGAACACAGGAAAGTTAGCTGACAATTTTCTTTCATTTAACAACCTTTGTTTGACTTCACCCTCAAACTTGGCATTCAGGTATATAATGTGCCCTTCACTCTAATACATACAAAGTATTAAAAGCTAGTCATGTTGTGTAAGTACCTAATCCTTCCTGGCTCACATGAGTGATCTGACTACTTTACCCCATCTTTCATCACAAGGAGGAGAAATCTGCAACATATCAACATACAATAGCAAACAAATGGCCACTGGTCCTCCCGCCGCTAGTGCTAGAGACTTGCTGAGTATCCTGAAAGTGAAGCAGTACTAGATGAAGTGTTAGCATCCCAGCTCAGTTTCTTGGTACAAACCTAGTCACAAACCCCATTTCTAGCTCTGGAGTTGAGCCATGGAAGCATCTCCTAACAGTTATTTCTAAAATAAGCAAGCTTCGTGCATTTTTTTTAAATTTAAGCCAACACATTAAATTGAGAGGAAGAGCAAATCACACAGAGATGAATGAACATCTATGTTCACTATCACCAAGGTATAGAATTCACCTTGTGGCTGCCCAAAGTCAGTGAGAAGCAGGTAAGGCAAGGCAGATCTGCCTTGACCCTTGGGGGGCTTGCCATCTGCCCCCAGAATTCCCAGCTCAGACACCAGACAGGCTCCCAGAGTCAGTGAGGAGCAGATGAGGCAAGGCGGACCTCCCTTGACCCTTGGCGGCCTACTGGCATGTGGGCCAAAGTAGCAACCCAAACCAGCCCCCCCAACCTCATCCTGGTAGAGCTCTGGTGCAGAGGACCTAACAGGCAGGGGATTGGTGATCATAGTCTGTGCAGGCAACTTTGAAGTGCCAGAATTCAAAGAAACAAATAAACAGACAAATCCACATGCCAAAGACACAAAGAAAAACAACATGGGAAAAGCTCCTAATAAATCCACACCGAACTCTACCAACCCTACAGAAGATCCGTACAATGAGATCTCTGAGGAAAGAGGCTATGACACCGACCTCAGAAGAACAACTGTAGATATATGCAAAGAAATTAGAGAATTAAGGGGAGAGAATGAAAAACTCAAGAAGGGCAAACGATGGAAAGAACTAAGGAGAGAGATTGAAAAACTCAAGAAGGACCTAGAGGGAAAAAATGACAAACTCCAGAATGAAGTGGAAACACTGAAAAGATCCCAGGCCAAAATGAAAAAAAAAAGAAAATGACCAACGAACCAAGAAGCTACAAGATGAGAATAGCAGGCTCCAGAGGGAAGTGGAAAAATCTAAAGAAATCACAGGATGAAATGAAAAAGATATTGAACATTCATCCAACCACCACCAGGAAAGGATGGGAAAAAGCCTCAGAAGCAGAATGGAAGAAGCAGAAAAAAGAATATCAGACCTGCAGGATAATACAAAGTAACTAGAAAACTCAAGTAAAGATTATGAAAAATTAAAAAAAACACAAGAGTGGAACAACCAGGAAATGTGAGACACTATGAAAAGACCAAACCTCTGCATCATAGGGATAGAGGAAGGAGAAGAATCCCAAGACAACACTATTGACAAGATCTTCAACAGGAAAATAGAGGAAAATTTCCCCAAACTGAGAAAAGACAAACCCATACAAATACAAGAAGCACATAGAACACCAAATAGACAGGATCAGAAGAGAAACTCCCCATGCCATATAATTGTTAAAATACTAGAAGCTCATAACAAAGACAAAATACTGAAAGCCACAAGAGAAAAACAACAAGTTACATATAAGGGGAAACCCATCAGAATCACACCTGACTTCTCAGCCCAAACTGTGAAAGCTAGAAGAATGTGGGCCAAAGTATTCCCAGTACTAAACGACTTTAGATGCCAACCCAGACTACTACACCCAGCAAAAATGTAAATTATAGTTGAAGGAGAAAGAAGAATCTTTCACAACATGAACAAGATGAAAGAACACATACCTAAGAAACTAACACTGCAGAAAATCCTCGAAGCAATCCAAAGAACAGAGGAAAGAAGCAACTATCCCTAAGCAATTAAAGAGAGAAAGCAACTAAATCATAACAGAGTACATATAAACCTAGACCAAGAATGCAAATAAAGAAAAGGTAAAAGGAAGCAACACACATCTCTCAATAATAACCTTAAATACTAATGGTCTAAACTCCCCAATCAAAAGGCATAGACTGGGAGAATGGATTAGGAAACAGAAGCCTTCTATATGCTGTCTACAAGAAACCCATCTCACCTTCAAGGACAGACACCACCTTAGAGTGAAAGGATGTAAAAAATATATATTCCAAGAAAATGGTACCAAGAAACAAGCTGGAATGTCTATTCTAATATCAGACAAAATAGATCTCAAAGTAAAATTAATCAGAAGAGACAAAGAGACATCCTTGTCAAAGGAACACTGAACCATAAAGACTTCACAATCCTAAATGTCTGTGCACCAGAGCTTGGTGCACCTAAATTTATAAATGCAACTCTGCAGGACCTCAAGACACAGATTAATCCTAACACACTAATAGTGGGGGACTTCAACACCACACTGAGCCCCTTGGATAGACCAACAGGACAAAAAATAAACAGAGAGACATCATAACTGAAAATGCAATACAATAAATGGACTTCACAGACATCTATAGACTATTCCACCCAAATACCAGAGAATATACTTTCTACACAGCACCTCATGGAACATTCTCCAAAATTGACCGCACATTGCGGCACAAGAGGAACCTCAACAAATACAAAAGGATAGAAATTATTCCATGCATTCTATCAGACCACAGTGCAATAAAGCTCAATATGAATGCCAGAATGAGTCCAACTAGCTATAAGAACACATGGAGACTAAACAACACAATCCTGAATAACGAATGGGTCAGGGAAGAAATAAAGAGTGAAATAAAAGTACTCGTGGAACTGAATGAAAAAGACAATACAACACAACAAAATCTGTGAGATTCTTTAAAGGCAGTCTTGAGAGGGAAATTTATATCCCTAAGTACCCACATCTAAAAAACAGAAAGGAAACAAATAAACGATCTAACACTGCAGCTAAAAACACTTGAGAGACAACAACAAATGAACTCTAAACCCAACAGACAGGAAGAAACAACAAAAATCAGTGCAGAAATCAATGAAATAGAAACAAAGAAAAACAATACATAAAATCAATGAATCCAAAAGCTGGTTCTTTGAAAAAATAAATAAAATAGGCAGACCTCTGGCCTAGTTAACCAAAAAAAGAGAGAGCAATCCCAAATCAACAGTATTCAGACAAAGAAAAGATCCAGACAATCATATGGAAATACTTCAAAAATCTATACTCCACTAAATTTGAAAACCTAAAAGAAATGGATGAATATCTGAAATCCTGGGAACCAACAAAGCTCAACCAAGAAGAGACTGACAATTTAAACAGATCCATAATATTTGAGGAAATTGAAGATGTAATTAAAAACCTCCCAACTAAAAAAAAATCCCTAGTCCAGATGGTTTCACAGAACTTTATAAAACATTTAAAGAGGTCCTAAAACCACTGCTACTCAAACTTTTTAGAAGGATGCAAACAGAGGGAATTCTCCCAGACCCTTCTATGTAGCCAGCATCACTCTAATACCAAAACCAGGCAAAGATGCAAGCAAAAAAGAAAGCTATAGACCCATCTCACTAATGACTATAGATACAAAATACTTGCAAATCACATACAGACCCACATCAAAAAGATCATCCATAATGATCAAGTTAGATTCATACCAGAGATGCAGGGATGGTTCAACATACATAAAACAATAAATATCATAAAACACATAAATGGACTGAAAGACAAAAAACACATGATCATCTCAATTGATGCAGGAAAAGCCTTTGACAAGATAAAGCATCCCTTCATGTTTAAAGTCCTAGAGGGAATAGGATTGAAAGGAACATTCCTCAACATGATCAAAGCCATATATAGCAAACCCACTTCCAACATCATCCTAAATGGAGAAAAATTGGAACCATTTCCCTTAAAGGTGAGAACCCAGCAAGGCTGCCCCTTATCGCCACTCCTCTTCAACATAGTGCTTGAAACACTTGCTAGGGCAATAAGACAAGAGAAGGAAATTAAAGGAGTACTAATCAGAAAAGAAGAAGTTAAGCTATCCCAGTTTGCAGATGATATGATAGTTTACCTAAGAGATGCTTAAAACTCCACCAGAAAACTTCTGGGAAAGAACAAGAGTTTTAGTAAAGTGTTGAGCTACAAAATTAACCTAGAAAAATCAGTAGCCTTTCTTTACACCAACAATAAACAAGTGGAGAAGGAATATAAAAAGACCTTTCCATTCACAATACCCTCAAAAACAATAAGATAACTGGGAACAAACCTAACCAAAGACATCAAAGAGCTCTACAACAAAAATTTTAAACCCTTGAAGAAGGAGATTGAAAAATCTCATCAAAATATCGAAAGACCTCCCATGCTCATGGACTGGGAAAAATAATATAGTGAAAATGTCCATTTTACCCAAATTGATATTCAGATTCAACACAATCTCAATCAAAATCCCTCTTCACACACTTGGAAAAAAATCCTTAAATTCATATGGAAAAACAAAAGATCCCAAATAGCTAAAGCAACCCTGAGTGAAAAATGCAATACAGGGTGGATTGCCCGACAAGACTTCAAACTATATTACAGGGCCATAGTCATAAAAACAGCCTGTATGACTCCACATGCACTACAATCTGAGGCTGAAAATAAAAATAAAGACAGCCTGGTACAATAACAGACCTGTTGACCCATGGAACAAAATTGAAGATCCAAACTTGAGCTCATACAATTTCAGCTACCTCATATTTGACAAAGAGGCAAAAAACCCTCAATGGGGAAAGAATAGCATCATCATCATATGGCACTCGCAAGATTGGATCATCATTTGTAGAATAACAAAATTAAACCCTACCTATCACCCTGTACAA
The DNA here is from genome assembly GCA_009823505.1 of Rhizomys pruinosus. Taxonomy (NCBI): domain Eukaryota; kingdom Metazoa; phylum Chordata; class Mammalia; order Rodentia; family Spalacidae; genus Rhizomys; species Rhizomys pruinosus. The sequence goes on along the minus strand of VZQC01005410.1, from coordinate 478,361 downwards.
AAATCAACTCCAAGTGGATCCAAGATCTCAACATGAAGCTTGAAACCCTGAAGGTGATAGAAGAAAAAGTTGGCAACAACCTACAAGACATAAGCATAGGAAAAGAAAGACTTTCTAAATCAGACAGCAGCTGAACAGGAAGTAAGGTCAACAGTTGACAAACGGGACCCTATAAAACTCAAAAGCTTCTGTACAGCAAAAGGAACAATCAAGGAGGGGAAGAGAAAACCCACAGAGTGGGAGGAAATCTTTACCAGCGATGCATCTGACAGAGCATTAAAGCCAAGAATATATAAACTACTCAAAAAACAAATAATAAGACAAATGACCTACTCAAAAGATGGAGTAAAGAGCTGAACAGAGACTTCACCAGTGAGGAAGGAAAGATGGCTGAGAAACATCTTAAAAAGTGTTCAACATCATTAAATATTTAAGAAAATGCAAATTAAAGCTACTCTCAAATATCATCTCACTCCAGTATGGCTAGACTAGCTTAGATCAAGAAAACAAAAGACAACAGACACTGGAGAGGTTGTGGGGAAAGGGGAACACTCATCCACTGTTGGTGGAAATGTAAGCTTGTACAACCACTATGGAAAGCAGTGTGGAGAACCCTTAAAAGACTCAGAATGAGCCTACCACCTGACCCAGTCATACGAATCCTGGGTATATACCCCAAAGACTCATCCTACCACAAAAATACATGCACATCCATGTTTATTGCAGCTCTCTTCACAATAGCAAAGAGCTAGAACCAACCCCTCAACTGACGTGCAGATGACAAAAATGTGGTATATCTACACAATGGAGTACTATTCAGCAGTAAAGAAAGATGGCATTATGAACTTTGCAGGTAAATGGATGGAGCTTGAAGCCATTATGCTGAGTGAGGTAACACAGTCTCAGAAAGACAAATGGAAAATGGTTTCCCTCATTTGTGGATGCTAACACCAAAGCCCCCAGATGAAAGGCAAGCCAAATAACATTGTCATTATATTTCTGTTTATCAGAAAGCAACTATTTTGTTATAATATGAACCTCTCAATGGGCTGTGGAATCCATCCACCAATTATTTTCAGACTGTGTAATTACTGTATATGGGTGGAGAGTATGTATCCATATTTTAGAGTAATATAAAATTAATGAAGGAAAATGTGAATTCCTAGGCATAAAAAAAAAAGACTGAGAGAAGGATGCAGGACAATTATGGCAGAATGCATGATCTGGGGTGGGGTGGGGTGGGGGGAAGGGAAGTGGGAATATGCCTGAACTAAATTGAAAAATGATGTCTGAAATACATAATACATCAATAAAAAATAAAAATAAAAAAATGAATTCACCTTGCCTGCATCACCAGATAAATAGATAAAGAACATGTGAAGTATGCATATACATCACATATGAGATGTGTTATATATTAATATACACATGTGGGTTTAGGCAAAAATGAAGAATGGAATTATGTTGTTTACTCGAAAATGGATACAACTTAAGATTATCACATTAGGCAAAATAAGCTAGACTAGAAAGACAAATATCTCACATATTTTCTCACATTTGTGGATCCTAGATTCCATGTAGATACATAAAACCATTCCCATATATGAACATGAAAGCAAAAGGAAGATTTGGAGAAAAAATAGAGACTAGCAGGGGGAAGTAGAGACTGTGATGAAACATGGTGGGCACAAGGGAGAGAAGGTGGTCAAAGTGCATGACAGTTTTGAATAAATTGCCTGTCCTTATGTAACCCAGTACTATGTGGAGTGAACGTACATCAAAATAAAAAATAAAAAAAAAAAGGGAGAGAAAAAAAACCTGGGCATGTTGGTAAATGCCTTTAATGTCAACACTCAGGGGACACAGGTAGGAAGAGTTCTGTAAGACTGGGGCCAGCCTGGTCCACATCTGGGACTACAAAGAGACTCTGTCTCAAAAAAGAAAGAGGAAATTAACTCATATAATTTATTTGTTTATTCTTTTGCTGGCAAGAGTAACAATATAGAAACTCTCAATTCTTGCATTTAAACAAAAGTGATGTCTCTGGATAAAAAAAAGGCTTCTCCTCCTTTGGATTCTCTGTGCCCCTCTTGGCATCTTGAGTTCCTATTGGTTTAAGATCACTGTGCAAATTAGCTTCAGTCTTTCTAGATCTCAAACACCTAATATCAGAGACTTTTCTCTTCCTGAGCCTTCATCCGGATTTCCATACCTTCCTCACTTGTTTTCTCATCTGTTGCATGAGTCTGGAAGATTACACTCTCTCCTCCAAAGTCTTCCACATTTCTCCCAACACCCACATCAACAGGTTCTTCACAGACAACAGCCCACTCTCTGGTATGAATACTTGAAGCCTATGGAGGACATTCTCATTCAAACCACCACAGGGAGCCTCTGGCTCCTTTTGGCTTTTCATTTACCAGTTCCATCCACTCAAGGACAAAAATCAGGTCTTGCTAGACCAGGCTTCCTTTTTGAAGCATGAGCAGACTTTCCTCTTTATAGACTGGACACCAGGTGAAGTCCCACTAGTGGATCTCCAGGACCACCCTGCACAGGAAGACTGGTAACTCACATTTGCAGAACAAGAGATGCCCCATGCATAGTCCCCTGGGACATAGTTGACCTCTGATGGCAAGGAACAAAGTTAATCCTTAATACCCTAGGCCAAATTGGTATGGGCATTAAGTATGGTCTTAAGCATCTAGACAGGCTAAGTTATACCAGCCTGATACTTTTAATTACTACATAATATTTTAGAAAATGCATCCACAAAAGCTCAAGAAGCCTTGTAAAAGAAATACTAAGAAGCACTCCCATAAAATAAATACTGTGGTTAGACACAATGTCATGAAAAATATTTTTTTTTCATTTATTTTAGTGTTGGGATTTCATTCAGTAATCATGGACTTTACCATTGAGCTACATCCCAGCTCAACATTTACTTTTTATTTGTTTGTTTGTTATGTTAATATATTTTTATTTTTATTAAACTTTTTCATATATCATACATCATTTCTCAATCCAGTTTAGACTCATTTCCCTTTCCATGCCCCCCACCTCACCTGAGATCATGCAGTCTGCCATACAGGTGTGTTGTATCTTATTCTGAATCTTTCCATAGTTTTTCCAAAGCAGAGAATTATTGTTTTGGGGACAACTTCACTGTTTCAGTCAGGTTTTTTGTTTGTTTGTTTGTTTTCTTTTGTTTTTGTTTTGCCCTGGTTCTTTTGTTGTTGTTGTTCCCTACAACTTTTATTGCTTCAATGTATGCATATACATTGCATATACATCACACCTATACTAAAATTATGTCCTCTGAAAACAAACTGTCTTTTATTTCCATATCATATTTCAGGATTTCCATTTTTCCATTCTGATTTTATATTACTCTAAAATATGCATACATACCCTCCACCCATATATCAAAATTTCAAAGTCTGAAAATAAATGGTAGGTTAATTCTAGAACCTGTTTAGGGATTCACAATATGTGTATGGATTCACATTAATGTTGCTCAGTTTTCCTTACAACTATACTTAGTGCTAACATCCACAGATGAAGGAATGTGTTACTTTACTTAACATAATATCTTTTAGATCCATCCATTTACCTGCAAATTTCATGATACTATACTCTGGTTTCTCTCCAGATCATATAAATCTTTTGCCTTTTACCATCCTTTTAAAGTTTCATATGGTTATATAATGCATTTTAATCAATTTCAACATCCCTTCCTCTCCCTCACCCCCTTTCCTCCCTGACTGCCAGTCTTGTTCCAATGCTTCCCCCCCTCAATTTCTTGTATTTCTTTCACATGCAGCTCACTTACTTTAATTATAGATACTTCCCCAAGTGTAGGCGGGAAGTCATACAGTGGAACAAGGACAATGTATCTGTGACTACACTATTGAAGAAAGTGACGCTCCTCTCCCCAAATGTTACTTTTAACTCTGTAAGAGTTGGAATCTCACAGACCTTCCCTCATGTATGATGGAGGGTTGATGAGCCCAATCTTGAATAAGATTTTTGTAGATAAACTGTGGGTTCATGAATGGAAAAGCATGTCCACATGACCTCGTTTTCCCATACATCCCCATCCTTTAACTCATATTCTTACATCCTTTCAGTCCTCTCTTCAAAGATGTTCTCTGAGCCTTAGTAAGACCTTGATAAGCTCACTTTAGCTTCTGACCATAGAAAAATCAAGCTGGAGCACATTTGGAAGCTTCCTCTATACTGGCCAGATACTAATTCTTATCTTATATAGAGGACTGAAGCATTTAGGAGAAACTAAATAGAAAATGATTTAACTAGTTTTTATAATTATTTCAAGGATGATGGCAGCTAGCACACATAGGAGAGTGGTTATTTAATTAGAAATGATATATAATATGAAGTACCATGTGCTTGCAGTAGGTGTTAGGCAAAGGTACATTGAAAGAATGAGTGCCACAAGGTAATGGAGATTGAAGCTGGTATCCTCCTGTTCCAACATTTACACTTGACTTATTGAGCCACATTGGAAAAACAGTATTATGTGGTCAATGTCAGGATTCCAGGTTTAATAGAGCATTCAATGCCCCATTCAAATACAGATATAGTCTCAAGGTCCATCTTCATTTCTGGTCAATGACCCTAGGTTGCTCTTTCAATCTCTATCTTTTCAAAAGTTCAAGTCTCCATGTTACCCTCACTGAACATGAGTCAGAATTAGCCTCCACTGATATACAATTTTACTTCTCCTTTTCATGTTGATCATTAAAAAGAAATGGAGAGGGGGCTGGAGAGATAGCCTAGCGGTTAAGAGCACCGACGCTCTTGCAGAGGACCCGGGTTCGATCCCCAGCACCCACATGGCGGCTAAAACCGTCTGTAACTCCAATTCCAGGAGAACTCCAGTTCCAGGGGAATCCGAGACCCTCTTCTGACCTCCGCGGCATTGCACGACATGGGTGCACAGACCTGCATGCAGACACTACATTCATACACATACAAAAAATTAAATAAATAGAATAATAATAAAAAAAAAAAAAAAAAGAAATGGAGAAAAGCCAGTGAAAGATCTGGGAAACAAACTGCTTTTAGTGATCTAAACAGGTTTTTCCACAATGAGGACAAGGAGACACTAAGTGCATAACAGGTATCATACCTCAAGATGGCATTAGTGAAATCAAAAGGGCTTTTAATCCCATTGTACAAATATTGGTAAAATTAGTGTATTTACAGTAGCAGGTCTGGGGATTGTGGAGGACCTGGTGGGTTAGAGAGAACAAACATAGATTCACACTCAGTATAATTTTGTACAGTGTATTTCTGATGAGCTAATGAGCTAGTCGCCACTTCTCTCAGAGTAGTTTAGAGGCTTTTGAAATAAAAGAATTGTGTGCTGATAATGGTGGTTTCCTTAGAACCACTTTTGTTTTTTTTTATTTATTTTTATTTTTTTCTATTAATTTTATTTATTTCTGTATGTGTATGAATGTACTGTCTGCATGCAAGTCTGTGCACCCATGTCGTGCAATGCCGCAGAGGTCAGAAGAGGGTGTTGGATTCCCCTGGAACTGGAGTTCTCCTGGAACTGGAGTTTCAGACGGTTCTCGGCCGCCATGTGAGTGCTGGGGATCGAACCCAGGTCCTCTGTAAGAGCGGTCGGCGCTCTTAACTGCTAGGCCATCTCTCCAGCCCTAGAACCACTTTCTTAAGGCTGCATCATAGACTTGGATCTGGTTGCTGGGCTAATGTGATCACTGAGAAAATCATCTTCACAGGCCTGGTTTCCAAGGGGAAAGTCATAACTGGAGGGTGAAACATTCATTGTGTATTTTTAAAAAAAATGTTCAAGTTCAGACTTAACAATTAAAATGTGAAAGTAGAAGCCTTAGGAAGATAGGAGAGACTGAAGCCAATACGGTGTTACCTTTAAAGAGCAAACCAGGAGCAGGGCATGGCAGCTCACACATTTACCCCAGCACCCAGGAGGCAGAAGCAGTCAGGTCTCTGTGATATTGAGGCCATCCTGGTCTACATAGTCATTTCAGGCCACCAATTGGGTCTATAAGGAACCCAATTGGTTCCTTATAAAAAAAAAAAAAATAGCTATGTGTCCAGAGTCAGGCATCCCAGAGAACCTGAGAAGTCATGTAAGTAGATTGTGATTTGATGAAGTGAGAGAAAACACAACACAATTTGAATAGACAATTTAATAAGAGTTATAAAGTAGCACATCAAATAGGAATGAGAAGGCTAAACAGAAAAGGTCAACTTCTGTAAGTACAATTCCATCTCCATGTTGCTTACAGCTGATTTAGAGCTGCAAAGAAAAAATGTGCAGTTACTACAGAGACCTGTTAGTCCAGATTGCAACACCTAGACTGAAGGAAGAGCAAAAATTAGAAAGGGCCTTATGAATGCACAGCAGGGAGAAGATGCATACAGTACTTGTGGGCAGAGGAGAAGCATACCAGCAAGTGGCTCACTCTCAGGGCAGAGGTACCTGGCATTGGTGGGCAAGGTCAGAGGTCACGTACGAGGAAGAAACTGATATGTCTTGATGCTGGAAAAATTTACTGGGAATATTCCTTCTGGAACTTGGTAGAAATCTACCCTCTAGTGTGCTGAATAAATCTTCACAAGGACATATCTAACTCTGCTACAAAACCACCCAGTTCAGGTAACAGGTACAACCCTGGGCCTAGGAATTTGAATAGCCAAGCTGCTGCTTGCTGAGCCCTGTGGGAGCCTTGCAATGGGGCAGCAGTCAAGGCTGCAGACATCAAAGATGCAGGAGTTCTAGCTTCTCGGGGCTAGGCACTCAAGGTTATGTGCACAGTTTCTCCTGGGTGTTGTGGGGACTGCCGCAGCATTAGTTTACCAGAACACCAGAGAACAAAGGAACACCCTTTCTTCTGCAATGTCTCTCTGATGTCCTCTACTCTTGAGTGTCAGCCTCATGGCAGCCAGCAGAGTAAAACGTTTGAGGGATCCAGGTCCATTTTCACAAAACAGGTAAAAAAGAATATATTTTGCCAACAGACTAAATTGATAGCTAGCATATAATGAGAGGTGAAAGTAGAAAAGAGCGGGCTGGAGAGATGGCCTAGCGGTTAAGAGCGCCGACCGCTCTTGCAGAGGACCCGGGTTCGATCCCCAGCACCCACATGGCGGCCGAGAACCGTCTGAAACTCCAATTCCAGGAGAACTCCAGTTCCAGGGGAATCCGACACCCTCTTCTGACCTCCGCGGCATTGCACAACAGGGGTGCACAAACTTGCATGCAGACAGTACATTCATACACATACAGAAATAAATAAAATTAATAAATTTTTTTTTAAAAAAAAGAAAAGAGCTAATTCAATGAGGGATTTAGTAGCTTGGATTCTATGCCTGGTATATGAAATGCCTGGAATTTGTAGTTTTACCTACCTCAGTTAACCACTGAGAAATGGCTCAGTGGTTAAGAATGCTTGTTCTTCCTCCAGAGGACCTGGGTTTGATTTCCAGCACCCACATGGAATCTAACAGCTGTCTGTACCTCCAGTTCCTGGGGATTCAACACCCTCTTCTGGTGGCATTTTACACACATGCAAACAAAACACTCATACACATCAAATATAAACATAAAAAAAAGCTAAATAGATTATGTGTGTGTTACTCAAGTATATACATTTGTGTCTGTGCATATACAATGCATTTATGTATAATTTGACAGCTGTAAAAAAAAAAGGAGGTAAGGGCATGCTAAGGTAATCAATGTTTTCCTTAAATTATTATGTAAATGTTCTAGTTTACTTTCTGTTATAATAAACATCATGACTAAAATCGTTTGGGGGAGGAAAGGGTCTGTTTCATCTTACAGTTCATTATTGAAGGAAACCAGGGCAAGAACTCAAGGCAAAAACTTAGAGGCAATGGGTATGGAGGAACACCGCTTACTGGCTCATGTTCGGCTGCCTTTCTTATAGAGCATAGGCCTAACTGCCTATGGATGGTACTGCCCACAGTGGGCTGAACTCTCTTCTATCAATTAGCAATCAAGAAAAAGACTCACAGACATTGCCACAGGCCAGTCTGATGGAAAAGATTACTCAATCGAAGTTCCCTCTTGCAAGGTATGGCAAATTGAGAACCAAAAATAGCTATCACAGCATTTAAAATAATGGTTTTTTTTTTTCTATTCAATATCACATATCCAGAAAAATGTTTTGGATTAATTCTCTTTGCCTCCAACTCTCTGAGATTATTTCAGAGGAGATACAACAAGATGAGATGAGACATAGTTCTATACAGTTGTAGAAGACAAAGCAGATATAACTGCTTTGAAATAACAAGCACAAGCCAGTGTCACACCAGTGATTTCCTTCAGTCTTGAACAAGGTTCCCCAGGACACTTGAAAGAAAACAGGGGTCAATTTGCCTTGTGTGTTATTTTATTCAACCATTTAGGGAAGAAAGCTTAGATGTTTAATTCATGTTGCCTAGTGAGACAACAGAGGAGGGAGAGGGCAGTGGTATGTGTTCTAATTTTTCCTTGTACTATCCTCAGAACATAAATAGAACTTATAAGATGAAAGCAAATAAACTCAAAGTTCTTTTATTAACAGGGCCTAATTGAGAGAATAAATGAATAGAATATGAAGAATCAAAATAAATTCTGTGAACCTCTAAAGCTAGGCTGAAGTCTAGTTCATAACATCTTATAAGGTTTTTTAATTTATTATTTTTTTATGTGTATGAGTGTACTGTCTGCATGAAGGTTGGTGCACCCATGTTGTACAATGCTGTGGAGGTCAGAAGAGGGCATCGGATTCCCCTGGAACTGGAGTTAAAGATGGTTCTTAGCTGCCATGTGGGTGCTGGGAATCAAACCCCGGTCCTCTGAAAGAACAGTTGGGGCTCTTAACCGCTGAGCCATCTCTCCAGCTCCAAGTTTTTTTCTTTTTTGTTTTTGGTCTTTTTGAAACAAGGTCTCCCTGTAGCCCCGGGGACTGGAACTCACTTTGTTGGAGACCAGGCTGACCTTGAACTCACAAAGATCCACCTGCTTCTGCCTCCCAAGTGCTGGGATTAAAGTCATGTGCCATCACACCCAGTCATCTTATAAGTTTTAAAATCCATTAAAAGGAACTCTAACACTGGAATTACATAATCACCTTTATATTTTAAGCAAGCACACTTTCATTAAAGTGACGATATTTTGAAAGAAAACCAGTAAGGATACATCTGAGGTTGACCAGGCATGCTGTATTGAGGGCTCAGTGGAAATTGGAGGTTTCCACTGTTAGATGGTAGGAGAGAGGAGAGATTAGAGTGAGATTTTCTAAATAGAATGAGCACAAATAGATGGAAGGGTGAAATCCAGACTGGCTGAACTGGGTAAATAAGTATACTGTTTATGGAAAACAGAAGAAGCCTGCAAGATCCTTGGTGGAAATATTAGGTTGAAAGAGACGGTACTAATGAGGTAATGATTTTTAATACCATTAAACCATTAACATTAAAGAGGAGATAAGATCTGGGCGTGGTGGCACACGCCTTTAATCCTTTAATCCTAGCACTTGGGAGGCAAAGTCCAGCCTGGTCTACAGAGTAAGTTCCAGGACAGCAGGGAGACCCTGTCTCAAAAAATCAGAAAAACAAAAACAAAACACACAAATTACTATCTGAGCCCTGGTAGATACGCTCCTGGAATTGAAAATAAAACTCAGAAAAATAAATAAGCAGCCCAAGGTTACAAAGTCTGAGTTTACCCAAAAGGAATGTGTGAATTAAATAATCTAGGTAAATGGTTATTTAGGCAATTGGTTATCTGGGTAAATGAATGGAGGCAAAAGAGAAGGTAGAGAGGAAAGAGAGGGACATCAAGTGGAGAAAAACAAATGTAAAGAGAACAAGAATCAGCGGGCCACATACAATAAAGACATTAGGAACTTGTTTGGTTTTGTGTAAACAGGGCAGAAAGGTGTGGTGGGGAATAGATAGAGAATCCTGGGGATATCTGGCAGGGGCAGATTAAGAGAATTTTCTGAGAACTTACATTTCAAGATTATAAAAAAGTGTAACAAAGATGTCTGATTTTGTACTTGATTTATGACAGTCCTTTGAAAGGAACTGTGTATCATAGCCTTTACATTGTATCAGTGTCACATACCACAGAATTCTAGATGAGAATCATCTGCACGCCAAGGGGGAAAAGCAGCTGGCTGCANGTTGTACAATGCTGGTGGAGGTCAGAAGAGGGCAGCGATTCCCCTGGAACTGGAGTTAAAGATGGTTCTTAGCTGCCATGTGGGTGCTGGGAATCAAACCCCGGTCCGAAAAGAACAGTTGGGGCTCTTAACCGCTTGAGCCATCTCTCCAGCTCCAAGTTTTTTTTCTTTTTTTGTTTTTGGCTTTTGAAACAAGGTCTCCCTGTAGCCCCGGGACTGGAACTCACTTGTTTGAGACCAGGCTACCTGAACCACAAAGATCCACCTGTTCTGCCGCCCAATGCTGGGATAAAGTCATGTGCCATCACACCCAGTCATCTTATAAGTTTTAAAATCCATTAAAAGGAACTCTAACACTGGAATTACATAATCACCTTTATATTTTAAGCAAGCACACTTTCATTAAAGTGACGATATTTTGAAAGAAAACCAGTAAGGATACATCTGAGGTTGACCAGGCATGCTGTATTGAGGGCTCAGTGGAAATTGGAGGTTTCCACTGTTAGATGGTAGGAGAGAGGAGAGATTAGAGTGAGATTTTCTAAATAGAATGAGCACAAATAGATGGAAGGGTGAAATCCAGACTGGCTGAACTGGGTAAATAAGTATACTGTTTATGGAAAACAGAAGAAGCCTGCAAGATCCTTGGTGGAAATATTAGGTTGAAAGAGACGGTACTAATGAGGTAATGATTTTTAATACCATTAAACCATTAACATTAAAGAGGAGATAAGATCTGGGCGTGTGGCACACGCCTTTAATCCTTTAATCCTAGCACTTGGGAGGCAAAGTCCAGCCTGGTCTACAGAGTAAGTTCCAGGACAGCAGGGAGACCCGTCTCAAAAAAAAAAAAAAAAAAAAAAAAAAAAAAAAAAAAAAAAAAAAAAAAAAAGAGGAGAAAGAATGATGTAAAGAAGGAGGGGAGAGAGAATATGTACATCTGGAAAAGGCTGGTAAAACAAATCTGATGGGCATCTAACATGAGGTTCTCCTCATAAGTTTTAAGAGGAAAGACTCCTGGAGAAATATGGACATTCAAGATAACAGTTTTTACTCGGGATTTACAGTAAAGTATCTAGACTACTTGAAAAGGCCAGAGTCGACTTCGATGAACTCTCATGTAGTTGAAATTGACTTAGGTATCAGCATCATTATGTCCTCTACATCCCTCATGTGATCTCAGTGTCCAGCATGGGGTATCATGAAAAGCAAAGGACACTGGGTTTACTAGTCTTGACAGCATCCTTAACAGTGAACAAAGCAGAGAAAGCATTTGTTCACATTAGGACATCAGTGAGCAAGGTACACTAAAGTGTAATGATAGTCTTCCATTTGCACAATCCCATATAATCACTACAGTATATTAAAAATAGAGCATGTTTTCCACCAAGCCAGAGGGACTGTACCCATTGCACACCAACATTGCTTGGGCCATGGTAGTCTCAATGACTCTTTTTTTTTTTTTTTTTTTGTCTATTTTTTTGTCTTTTTGAGACAGGGTCTCCCTGTAGCCCCAGCTGTCCTGGAACTCACTCTGTAGACCAGGCTGGCCTTGAACTCACAAAGATCTGCCTGCTTCTGCCTCCCAAGTGCTAGGATTAAAGGCGTGCGCCACCGCACCTGGCTATTCAATGACTCTTAAGGTTTGTACAAATGGAGCCCCAGAATTCTCTAAAACTTCTATACTTGAGATTCATCCATTTTAGAATGTATATTAGTTATTGACTGCCTTTGTTTTGATATAGGACCTTCTTTCCTGTGACTTTACCTAAACTCAGTCAGAAAAGGGTAAGACTCAATTCTGTGGACCTCTTTTCTCTCAGGGATCACAAGCTACCATTCAAGGCTGTTTGGGACCTTCCTAATACACCTTACATGTTTGTCTAGCTTTTGTATATTTGTATACAGTAAAAAGGTGATTGGAATGGCATTTCACTGCAGTTGAAAGGAAATATAAACTTCGCCTTTTGTTTTGTTCATTGATAGGAAGCACTAGAACATGATTATATATTGAAGAAAAACGGGGATGATGGCTGAGATGTTTTAAAACTAGAAGACAGATGAGAATGTATTTCATTGCAAAAGAATGTATGAAAGATCCATGCTGTAGAATGGGTTTTCAATACAAAAAAGGACACATTTTTCTCTTAAAGAAACAAGGTGCTCTAGGTTAATTCCAAGACATATTTAGGGTTTTACATTTTGATAATAGGATTGTATGCAGGTAAAGAAGCAATGCTATTGTACGTTTCTACCTTACATAGCAAGTTGATGAGTAACAACAGGTATTATATTTACTACAAAACAGAGAAATAAAAAGGAATTATTCAATTTGCCTCCCAAAGAGAGAATTGGTGCTAGCATTCAAAAATGGGACTGTGTTATTTCATTTAGCATATTGGCTTCTAGTTCCATCCATTTACCTGCAAAGTTCATGATGCCATCTTTCTTTACTGTTGCATAGAATTCCATTGTGTAGATGTACCACATTTTCTCTATCCATTCATTGGCTGAAGGATGCTTGGATTGCTTCCACCTCTTCACTATCGTGAAAAGAGCTGTAATGAATATAGATGTGTATGTGTCTCTGCAATAGGATAAGTCTGGCGGATTTATACCAAGTAGTGGTATGACTGGGTCAGCTGGAAGCCTCATTTTCAGTTTCTTAAGAGTTCTCCACACTGCTTTCCATAGGGGTTGCACAAGTTCGCATTCCCACCAGCAGCGGATGAAGTTCCCCACAACCTCTCCAGCATTTGGTATCATTTGTTTTCTGGATCATAGCTAGTCTTACCAGAGAAAGATGAAATCTTAAGGTGGTTTTAATTTGCATTTCCTTAATTATTAGTGATGTTAAACACTTTTAAGATGTTTCTCAGCCTTCTTTACTTCTTCATTTGTGAAGTCTCTGTTCAGGTCTTTACTCCATCTTTGCATAGGTCATTTATTTTCTTCCTCCTTTGTTTTTTTTTTTTTTTTTTTTTGAGTAGTAGGTTATATACTCTGGATATTAATGCTCTAACAGATGTATCACTGGGGAAGGTTTCCTCCCACTCTGTGGGTTTTCTCTTCACTTCTTTGATTGTTTCTTTTGCTATACAGAAGCTTTTGAGTTAATAAGGTCCCATTTGTCAACTGTTGTCCTGATTTTTTGTGTAGCTGCTGTCTGATTTAGAAAGTCTTGGAATTAACCTAGAGTTTCTTTCAGATGCCATAATTTTGGTATATCTGCAACATCCATATAGGCATATTTTGGAATGATATAAATTGGAAGGAACAAAAATAACAAAAAAGACTGGGTCAAAGAACTGACTGAAATAGTGAACTTATGCACAAAACAGTAAATTTCAGCATCAAAAAAAAATTTTTAAAAGACTGAGAAAAAGATGAAAGACATATATGGGAGAATGCATGAGCTCAGGCAGGGAGGAGGCAAGGAAAGGGAAGAATTGTTGTATGAAATACACAATACTTCAATAAAAAAAAGAAATAAAGAAAAGTTCACAAAGAAAATTTCACAAAGGCTGGAAGTGGCACTGTGCTAAAGGGTCTGGCATCTTTATTGTGTATGTGTGTACATTTTTGTTTAGTATGCTAATTTGGAAAGGCTGACATAACTCAAGAATAGTATCCCTCCATGTGAATAGGAAAATGTGCTCTAGACACAAGGTAGACACCAGAATGCATGTCCACCAAGTCCTCATAAAATGTTGAGCCTACTCTTGCCTGCCCTTAGATTTTAAATCTACTCTGGATAATTCTTAATACTCCTGCATTAGAAACATCATGAAAATTCTTACTCTATGTTATATTTTGGGGAATAATGAGAAGGAAAATTCTGCATATGTTCTACACAGGCACAGCCATCTTAGACACACACAGTGAAATTTTTGATCCACACAGGTAGATGAGTCTGTGAACACAGAACAAAAGTTATGAAGGATGAATTGTGCACTGAGTACCTCACACGGCAGTTTACTATCATGTGGTTCTGGGAAGTGATGCTACACTTACCTAGAATATGCAAAACCTTACATTGTACTTCTAACTACACACACACACACACACACACACACACACAGCACATTGAGGAGAAAAGTTTCAAAATAGCTCAGAAATTGTCAAGCTAACAGCTACCTAAGTAACCTAGCAAAACCACAATTTTACAAAGGGCAAAGTTTGATATTGTTATGTGTTTTGTAAGATATTATGGAACTCTGAAATGTGAAATTACTACTAGAATTTACAATGACTCTACACATGTCCAGGTGGAGTTTAAAGAATCCCTGCATGGTGTTGAATGGTGATACCTGCGAAAGCAGCTATGGGGGGCTGATATACAGGGAGAGACCTAGTCAGAGTTCTAAAAGTTTCAGCTAGGCCAGGCGTGGTGGCGCACTCCTTTAATCCTAGCACTTGGGAGGCAGAGGCAGGCAGATCTTTGTGAGTTTAAGGCCAGCCTGGTCTACAGAGTGAGTTCCAGGACAGCTGGGGCTACAGGGAGACCCTGTCTTGAAAAAGACCAAAAAAAAAAAAAAAAGTTTCAGCTATCCTTACCCCAAATATGGCCAAGTCCCATACAATTCTAGCTCATTTTAAACAGGTGTGTGTGTGTGTGTGTGTGTGTGTGTGTGTGTGTGTGAGAGAGAGAGAGAGAGAGAATAATAAGAAATGGAAGACAATGATGACGAGGAATAAATTGTCAGTGAATGAGGCTGGACCCATCTCTGAATGATAGAATATTTACCCAGTCTAAATTCAGTTCCCAGGACTAAAAAATATATACCCCATTATATACAATTTTGGAGTATCCATTTTACATCAGATAAAAATCCCATGTATACTGTTAGTAGGTATAGAACAGCCTGAAGCTGATGTAACATTGGCCTTAATTCTATTGCACACAATGTAAATGATAACAGCAACTTTCTCCAAAATGTGAAGTTTCAGGCCCATGCTTGCCTGTCAATTTCTACTTTCTTTTGAAAAATTACTAAACATAGCTATGTGAGACCTGTATTGGTTAGCAAAGGATACTCCAACTCTCCTTGTGCCTTAAGACCCATTTTAAACACAACTTTTAAGCCTTTAAAAGATCCATAGTAGGCCAGGATGGTGCACAATGTAATCTCTGCACTCAAGATGCAGAGTCAGGTGGATTTCTGTGAGATCAAGGCCAACCCATCTACATAGCAAGTTCCAGGCCAGTTGTGGCTACAGGGAGACTCTGTCTTAAAACAAACAAACAAAACAGAAGATCCATGATGGGTATTTATTTCAGTGTTTTCTGGGGTATTTATTTCAGTGTTTTCTGGGGTATTTATTTCAGTGTTTTCTGGGGTATTTATTTCAGTGTTTTCTGTTTTGAGTGGGTATAAAAAGTATCTTGTTTTGACACATTTGCTCCTTTTTTGTTGTTTTTTGAACAGAAATCTGGGAGTCATTTGAATATTTGGATGCCAAAATGAACTTTGTCATTGTGTAGTGAAGTCAATTTTCTGGTAAGTGCTATTAGCACTAAACATATCATTCACACAGAAGGAAAGTTATTTTCAATCTGATTCTCATTGAATCTAAACATCTGAGCTATACATTGCTGCAGAATCACATAGCTTGCATCTATATGAGCCCAGATGTTATATGACACTATTCAGAAGAAAGCAACAAGGATCCAATATGGAATTCAGTGAGTCCTCTACTAAATTCCAGTGTGTCCAGAGCAGCCTGTATATCCTGGGAGACTGTGGACATACTGGATTTTGATAATCCATTCTTATATAGGGAATGCATACTCTGTCCCATCTTCTCATCTTAAAGGAGGGCCCTAGGGAGCATTCCACCAGCAATGTCAGCACATTGTTGGCCATTCATTCATTCATTCATTCAGACATATTTCTTACCTACCTGTGATGGTTCATGCATGGTCATTACCCCTGAGCCACATCACCAGATAATACTAGATTCATGGCATTTATAATCTTATAGACATAAACAGATGCTGCACAGGTAAGCAAACAAGATACACCAGATAAGCAGAAGTTTCACAAACAAAGTGAAACATAGTAAGGAGACACTGAGTAGGCTGTCAAGACATTTCTGCAGAATGAAAGACTGGAAAAAGTTCCTCTAACAAATGTCACTTGGCAATCAATCCAGGCAAATACAGATGCCCTCTCCTAAGGTTAGGGTTGGTGAATTTTCTTCCTTTCCAGCTCTGTAATAAAAGGCATAAGAGTTTCCCTGACCCCAGACAGTCATGCCTACAACTCAAATTTTTTGGAAAAATTCTCAATTGAGGCCCTCAATCCGAACAGAGTAAAAGGAAATTTTCTGTATGTTCTGTGATCCAGATCTTGCCCTCAAACCTCTATGTGTTTATTCTCATGCAACACATAACAGCTTAGGATCCAGAAGCTATTTTGCCCTTCTTCCAAATGAGAGTGCTAAGGCACAGAGAAACTATAACTTACTAAAGGTCGCACATCTGCTAGGTGACAATATCAAAACTGAAAATCAGGCAGGTGGCTACAGGGTCTGAGTCCTTTCCTTTTGATGTCACAACAAATGAAGGAGCTGAAGGATGACAGTACATTGTGTTCCTCCCCCTCCCTTTCCTCCATGTGCACACACACTTCCCTATCAGGTCTCAGAGTGCACAGTTCTGTGTATTTCCACAGATAACTGAGAATCGTTTAAGAAGAGACACATGCATTCACCCAACAAGGGAGATAGTCTTCTCACTTCCTTCTGAAAGTTGAATATAGTTCTTTAAATAATCAAACAGTCCCGTGACTTACCAATGTCTAACATCTATGGATCAGAAAACAATAGCAGCATGTCGCTGGGACCTTCAGCTTTCCTGTGGTTAACTATGCTGTGTCAGTTTTCTCACTGCCTGTCAACTGTTAGCATTGTTATGTATCATTTAGTATTGTATGATCAGCATATAGCAAAGTTCCAGATACATCCAAGAGTTATTAAATACTTACGGAATGAGGGGCTGGAGAGATAGCCTAGCGGTTAAGAGCACCGACTGCTCTTGCAGAGGACCCGGGTTCGATCCCCAGCACCCACATGGCGGCTGAGAACCGTCTGTAACTCCAATTCCAGGAGAACTCCAGTTCCAGGAGAATCCGAGACCCTCTTCTGACCTCCTCGGCATTGCATGACACGGGTGCACAAACCTACATGCAGACAGTACATTCATACACATACAAAAATAAATAAAATTAAAAAAAATACAGAATGAGTAAATGATAAGTTTGCAGATGTGAAAAGATGACTTCTTAAGCCATTTTACCTTTTCATTAGTATATAAATACTCCTTTTTCTCAGTATACAAAGTATGATTAAGTGGGTAAGTGATGCTAGTTCTCAACTGCACTGACAATGTCAGTAACAGAAAATTAAGAGACTGAAAATAATTGTTGCTTTGAACTCTCACAGCTGAGGAACCTTTATTTAGAGCTTCTTTGAAAATAATTATCTTTTTATAAACATGTATTTGATCTCATCTACTCTTTTACAAGTTATTCCTGTGTTTGGTGCTCTGTTTTGACTCCAAGCTACCTTCTGGGCCCCCATCTGTCAATAGCAAAGTGTTACGATTATGACTTCCCCTCAGTCAAATCTGCTAGTTTTCTCATGCTCAGTTGCTATAGCACTTCAGCCTCCTTCTAAAGAGCCTTGTTTTTAATACTGCACATTTTTATCCACTATTCATTTCCTTACACCCGTTCACAGATTTTTGTCGACATGATACAGACTTTGACACTTGACAGTTTTCTGAAGTTTTGTGAAGTAAATTGAAAATTGGGATACTACAACAGGAATCTGGGTTATATATGTATATGCTACATTGATTTCACATTATCTAAGTCCTGCTGTGAGCCACTGTTTCACAAAGACTCATGTTGAGTTGAAATGGCTCAACATACTTGCTTGGTTGCTGTGCTGTCAGTGGCCGAACCCTCAGTGGTAGCTACTAGGAAACTTAGGTGAAATTAAACAAAAAAGAATATTGTGACTACAACTCTAAAGCATACACCTGATCATGTGATCTGTGCGCAAAACCATACTATGTTGAGCAGTTTTACAATGTAAGAAAAAATAATCCACCTAAATGTAAACGAGGATTTGCACAAACATTTTTTTTTCAATGGACACTTGCAAATGGTAATGAAATACAGGACAAGATGCTCAGTAGCATCCATCCCTCGCCTAGGGAATGCTCAATAAAAATCCATGCACACTGCAATACGTAGACTAGAATGGCTATAATCAAATAGATAACAAACACATTTTTAAGAATGGAGTTAAATTGGAACTTTTATACATGGCTGTTTATCAAAATATTGAAAATATAAAGGAATAGACCCATTAGATTCCATCCTAGACATAGACCCAGGAGAAGTGAGAACATATCTACACTAAAAACTGGGGCACCAGACATGGAAGTTATTCATACCTGCCAAGATATGTGAAAAACCAAGATGTCTACCAGTTAGAGAACAAACATGCCAAATGTGGCATACCTCTAAAATAGAATATCACCCACCCATGAAAAGGATGAAGGAGTGATGTACATACAACATGGATGAGCTGTGGGAACATTACAATTGAAAGCAGTCAGATAACATATGGCATGAGTCCACTTTATTTTATTTTATTTTATTTTATTTTGTACAGGAAACAGGTATTTTATTTAGGGTGCAGCCTGATCCAGCAGGCTTAAGCCTCAAAATCTGGACCCTGATTAAGAGGAGTTCAAACATTTTATATGATTATATATTCATAAGCATTATGCATATTCAAAAATATCACATTAAAGTTTCATTTTCTTTACTGGGGTCATTTCTTAGAAAAGGACTTGGAAGATTCCCAATATTCAGGTTCTCAGCAATTCTCAGAACAACTTAAAAGTTTTCATATAAACAAGGTCAGAAGGTTGCAGGTAAGGGTTTTTTTCTTACCACAGTTTTCTGCCCCTGGAGGTGTGAAGTCCACACCCTCAGCTAAATGTCAAGACTGTTACCATAACAAACTTTTTCTAAAACCACAGCTTTATTTCTTCCCCAAGTGCCAGTAAAGCTGCAGGGTGGGGTCCCACATACCATACAGTTCTAGCAGGCTAGGTCTGTGTTCTAACCACAAACTTGTAAGCTGAACATTGCTGACAGAGACAGAGAGTGAAAACAAGGATTAAAATCCATATTTCCCTTAAACAGTCCATCAGGTTCTACATCATAGGGACGGTGGGGCACTGACTGTATATCACTGCTTCTCCCATTTTTTCTGACTCATGTATTATTTTATTTAGACTTTTAGCTGTGCTTAGAGGACAGAATAAAGAACAGATTTTTTTTCCTTCCTTCTAGTTGCAGAAATCTCATTAATTTTTTTGATTGATTGATTTTTATTTTATGGGTATGTGTATAAGTGTATGTGTGTCATGCAATGCCAATGAAAGCCAGAAGATGGTGTCTGAGCCCCTGAGAGTGGAGTTTCAGATGGTAGTTAGGTGCTGTGTGAGATGAGTCCATTTTATAAATGTCCAGAATAGGCAAATCCATAGAAACAGAAAGTGGCTTAGGGTTTCCAAAGACTGAGAGAAGAGTTTGTAGTAATTATAATGTTTATGAGTTGTACAACTCTTTATACAAACATGACTAAATTGCCCAGCTTGGACAGATGTGCTTTATAGTATGCAAATTAGAGTTCAGTAACCTTGGCTTGTTTTCTATTTGTTGTTTAATATTATTTTGTTATTTCTAACTATGTATATGTGTATCAGTGTATGTCATGTGTGTGTAGGTGCCAGAGGCCAGAAGAGGGTGCTGGATCTCTTGGAGCTGTTATTTTAATTATTTTAAATCTTATTATGTTCACGAGTGTGTGTCATGTGTGTGCAGGTGCCAGCAGAAGCCAGAAGAGGGTGCTGGATCCCTTGTTGCCAGAATTACAGGCAGTTTTGAGCTGCCTGATCTAACTGTTGGGAACTGAACTCAGTTCATCTGGAAAACCAGCATGTGCTCTCATCCACTGAGTTATCTTTCTACCCACAAATATAAGTTTTAAAAGTAATACCATACCTCTACAAATAGAAACCTACTTCAAAATAGCTGCCATTAATTTAAAGATGCTAAAAATCCATTAAAGATGACTGAAAAGACAAAATAATTTCTCCAACTACTGTCAGTGAGCATGCTTGGGGCTGGGCTGTCATCTTTGTAAGGCATGGCATAAACTCATGAATAGTATCAGCCTGTTAACAATGCTGTTTTTATAAAATATATTTTTTTCTTTTTAATTTTTTATATACATAAACTTTATCTCTTCACAATCAAGTCTTAATCAGGTAACTTAAAGATCACAATGTATGTTTATCAAAGTTCATCTAACTTATGTTTACTTTTATCCAAAATGTATTCACACATTATATAATGGTAAACTAAATTATTTATTGGTCAAATACTATAAACATAAAAGATTAGTCACACTTAAATTTATTGAAAATACAAGTTGTTATTACTTTTACTCCTAATTCATACTAGATTTCCAGCAAACAGCCTTAACATTGTTGTATACCAGTGCATACCAGTCTTTCTGTGATGTTATCTGTAACATCCCCCCCCCCCTTTTTTATCTATAAGATAGCTTAACTTTAAAAGACTGTATTTCACCTCTTAATCAATAATGGACCTCAAAACACTGGTTCCTGTATGGGTATGTAGTACTATGGTTTTCAAAAAGGGTAAATTCTCCTAAAATAGAAGTAAAAATTAATAGAATGACCTCCAAAATACAGTTTAACTGCGACCTTACATTAAGAGACATAAGATCTTTTGGAGGTATATTCTATTTCTCAAAAAACATGCATTAAAAAATGTATCAAAGCCAGGTACTGTACTGGCTGGGGCTTCTCCCAACAGCCAACTGTATCAGTAAAAATTACAGCTGTCTTTTATCAAGCCAAAAATCAGGCCCAATAAATCTATCAAGGCTAAAAGGTCATGTGTAAAACCCCAAGTACTAATATTATTTTATTTTTCAGCTTAACATTAAAGTTTTAAAATATTTTATTCTTTAAAGGACTTTAGCCTTCATCTGCTTATCTACAAAAATGATAAACAAGGTGTATTAGTCACTTTTCTGTTGCTATGACAAAACCAACATGACCAAGGAAATTTACAAAAGGAAGAGTTAATTGAGCTTATGATTGACAGTTCCGGGGAATTAAGAGTCCATTGTGGCAGGAGGCATGGTGGTCAGGGCTGGAGCAGAAAGCCAAGGTTCACATCTCCAATGAGCACAGGAACTTAAGAGATAGCCTCTGGAGACTAGCAAGGCTTCTTAAACTCACTAAGCACACCCCCAGTGACATACTTCCTCCAGCATGGCCACACCTTCTAAGACCTACCAAAACAGCAACACCAACTGAGGACAAAATGTCTGAATACTTGAAGCCTATGGGGGACACGCTTATTCAAACCACCACATTCCACTCCCTGGCCCCCATAGGCTCCTGACTATATAAAATGCAAAATGCTTTTAGTCCAACGTTAAAAGTCCCCATAGTCTTTACCACTCTCAATTCTATTCAAAAGTCTATAGTCCAGGGGCTGGAGAAATGGCCTAGTGGTTAAGAGCGCCAACTGCTCTTGCAGAGGACCCAGGTTCGATCCCCAGCAACTACATGGCGGCTGAGAACCATCCATAACTCCAATTCCAGGAGGACTCCAGTTCCAGGGGAATCCGTTGCCATCTTCTGACCTCCATGGCATTGCACGACCCGGGTGCAAAGACCTACATGCAGACAGTACATTCATACACATAAAATTTTAAAAAAAAGTCTATAGACCAAAGTCTCTCCTGAGACCCAGGCCAATCTCTTAACTGTAAGTTCCTATAAAATGAAAAGACAAATTACGTACTCCCAACATACAGTGGAACTGAATACACATTCCCATTCCAAAAGGGAGGAATAGAGGCATAGTGAGGAAATACTGGACCAAAACAAGACTGAAAACCAGCAGGACAAACACCAAGTCCAGTAGCTCCATGCGCAACTTCTGGGACTTTACTTCCAAAGGGCTGAAATGGCTCAGCTCTTCCAGTGTTGCCTGCAACATAACATCTCTTCCTTAGGCTGGTACCACTCCCTGTATGCAGCTCTCCTTGGCAAATATCTCACAGCTCTGGCATCTCGAATGTCTTCTTGGGGTCTCCGTTGCCAACCAGGCTTCACATTGCCAGCTTCCCACAATGGCCTATCAGGGCCTTCTTTATTCAGGGTCACCCCTACTGCATTCTGCCTGGCCTCATGTATGCATGTATTGCCTGCATGTTTGTAAGTGTACCATTGTTGCATAATGCCCATGGAAGTCAGAGGAGGGTGTCAGATCCCTTAGAACTGGAGTTATGAACAGTTGCTACCTGCTTTTGGGTCCTGAGAACTGTATCCAGGTCCCCTGGGAAAACAGCCAGTGCTCTTACTAGTGAGCCAGTTCTCCAGCCCCTAATACAGCTGTTTTAGTGTCGACGCTGAAAAAGTATTTCATCCTAATGAATCTCACTGTATATCTGTAAACGTGTGAATAATTCTTTTGTAATCTACGTTTCATTAAAAGAACGTTTTAAACAGCTTAGAGGAAAAACTCTGAAACCATTTTTATTATTGGTTTTTATTTGAAATAATAAGGACAAGTTAATATGAGACATTCTTTTCCCTCCTTTTCTGGACCTTTGATTTTTGTCTATGGATTTGGTCAGTATTTGTGGATTTTTGGTCTTACGCATGATATGTTTGTGAGACTGGACTTAGGTATCAGCACTGATAAGCAGAGATGACTCTCCTATTATTTTTATAAGACCTTATACCCATAGAATTTCCTAGCAGAATTTTCCCTCTAAAATAATAAGGTCTCCAGAGATCACAAAGAATAGGTACCTTGTTTATATAATGTAGACTAACAAATGAGTATGTGGCCTTCCGTGTGCACAGATTTTTTTCCCCTCCATGTGTGTATTTATAACCCCAGAAGATTTAAGACCTCATTTCAATTTTTTTTAATTGCATAGGAAGATGATACATATATTGAGACATTAATTCTTTTCATAATGAAGAATTGGAACTAGAATGAAGCTACCATATTTAATTTTGGAATCATATTTTAGTGAGAGAAACCTGGTTTATATTGACTCAGTAGATTCTTGTCATATCTAATTTATTGTGTTAGAGTTTT
Source organism: Rhizomys pruinosus (assembly GCA_009823505.1). Taxonomy (NCBI): domain Eukaryota; kingdom Metazoa; phylum Chordata; class Mammalia; order Rodentia; family Spalacidae; genus Rhizomys; species Rhizomys pruinosus. The sequence goes on along the minus strand of VZQC01005410.1, from coordinate 454,909 downwards.
GTGGAAGCAAACATGTATAAATGTGCAAGTTTCATATATAATTGGGAAGCATAGATAAAAATAATTTGACATTGAAATTTATACTTAAGAAATTGTGCACTTCACTGCAATCAATTTTTCATTATGCTGTTGAGATCAATAGCTACAAATAAGATATAAAAACTCTATTATTGATGGGGCATATGTCAGTATAAAATGTGCTGTTTTCTATAGCATTTCAGAGGTAGAAAATTGTATTATACACTTTCCAATGATATTCATATTGCTCTGCAGAGAATGCCTATTAAAATCAATGTACAGCATGTCAACACTGGGATTTCTTATAATATTGAGAAAGGGTAGATAGAACACACACACAAAGATACCACTGTTGATAAAATATTACCTTAAATTCATTTTTCTGGGGTCAGTTTAGGTTGTTGAAATAATGAAGATACATGGCTTTTTCTTTTTCTTTCTGTTTTTTTTCCCTCATTTAAAAACCAGTCCAACTTGATCATTACTAAATATGATTATCTCAGAGAGTTGTTTGGCCTTGTAACATTTATCAAATAGAATGCATCTCTCCTCTCCCCTTCTCCCCCAAAATGATCTGCATCAATATCCGTGTTGCAAGGAAGCCAGGGAGCACATATTTAAGAAAGGGGGAAGGAGTTGCCAATGCAAGTAGAAAATCTGGTTTCTGAAGAAATATACTATATATCCTGTTGAGATTGTTTCATATTCAGAATACCTACACGTAATCTCATTCCATCAGGTAAAAAACACACCTTGCATTACAGAATTAGAAAGGGATCTGTTGGCATTAGAAGGCTTGAGATACAGTGGACTTGTCTGAGGACATCTATGTCTTTTCCAAATTTTAATGGTTAAATTTACATATAATTTTTGATGAATAAAACAGTATACTCTAATGTTACCAGATATATGTAAATATATATATAGTATTATTATATATATATATATATATATTAGTTATAATATATATATTATATAAATCTTTTTGAGACAGGATCTCCCTGCAGCCCCAGCTGGCCTGGAACTCACTCTGTAGACCAGGCTAGCCTTGAACTCACAAAGATCTGCCTGCCTGTACCTCCTGAGTGCTAGGATTAAAGGAGTGCACCACCACACCTAGCATTTTTGTTTTTTGTTGTTTTCGTTTTGTTGTTGTTGTTGTTGTTGTTGTTGTACCAGGTATATTTTAAAGAGCCAGACCTTTTCCTAGATTACCTCAGCCAACCACTTCTGTTTCACTGATAAGACCTTGCCATGATTTGAATACATTTCTACTCTGCAGCAAGTTGTATCTGTGTGGCCTATTTGAAACAGGATCAGTTCTACATTTATTTCTGTTGAAATAAATCCTGTTTAAAACAAATAATTGACAATGAAAACTGTTTCCAAAAGGCTCATATTATACTTATAGTTAAAGGATATTTATTCATTTTCTAGCCCAATGTGGTCCTCTGTGGGATACCCATGCTTGCTTGTAAAGGGAAAGGAAGAGGAAACCCACCTGGGGAGACAGTCAACTTCTGAAAGACATATATTATAATTTAGAGAATGACTTATTGTCAAGTAAGGTTATTATGAGTAAGTAGTGTTGGAGAAAAATAAAGAGATGCTATTAGCGAATGGCCTACAGGTGAGCAAGGTTCTGGTGTGTATGTCTATGTCTGCTCCTCCCTGTGCATGCCATTACCAATAAAACTGTCATCATATACATATTTACTAAGCCACAATTCAGAACCCTGGGAGACTATCACTAAGAAGTTTTTCATTTTATTTGGGATCTGCTTTATTCAAGTCAGACTGCCATTGAAAACTCCTAAATTCTGGTGCACTTAAACAACTGTTTTATTGCCTCATACTTCCTGAGGCTGAAGTTCAGCATCAAAGTGTCAGTTAAGGCTGGTTTCTTCTGAGCTCTCTCTCCTTGACTTGGAAATCGCTGCTTTCAATCCATGTCCTCACATCTCTTCTCTCTTTGCCCAGTGTCCATAGAGGGTCCTCCTTTGCTTATAAAGATGCTAGTACTACTACACTGGAACAGGGTCCCACCCTTAAGGCCTCATTTAACCATAATTGCCACTTTATAGGCTCTGCTTCTAGATATTTCTTTTGTTATTTTTCTTAAAAAGGAAGGCAGACATCATGACATGTGGCTTTTCAATTTTGCTTTTAATTTTTATTTTTTGTGTATGAGTGCTTTGCCTGCATGTATGTAAGAGTACCACATGCATGTAGTCCCTGAAGAGGCAAGAAGAAGGCATCAGATCCACTGGAACAAAAGTTACAGATAGTGGTGAGACAACCAATGGGTGTGGGAAACCAAACCCAGTTCCTCTGCAAGAGCAGCCTGTGCTCTTACCTACTGAGCCCTTTCTATAACCTCCTAGATGTTTACTTCCTTAGTGACTGGGGTAGTGATGTTTTGACCACAGTTATTGGACCTGAAGAATCATATCTATACCATGTTCAGTCTTTTTGTATTTCAAAGATTTCTGCCTATATTAGCTTTTCCCCTTCTTAAATTTTAATACTGGGTTTAAGTTTTTAATGTATGAATTTAGGAGAGATACAATTATGTCTGTAACTGGAGCTAAGAATTGTGCATTAGGCTGCTCAACATACTTAGTGTATCTCCTAAAACTGTGTTACATTCAGGGTAAGAGGATTTATAACCATAGGAGATGAGTATCAGTTATCTTGTTCATGATATGAAATAATGATGATCCACATAACACCATGAACTTTTCAATTAAAGAGACCAAGAACATAGCCGGGAGTGGTGGCACACTGCTTTAATCATAGCACTTGGGAGGCAGAGGTGGGTAGATCTCTGTGAGTTCAAGGCCAGCCTGATCTACAGAGTGAGCTCCCAGCCAGCTGGGACTTAAGGGGAGACTGTCTCAAAAATACAAAAAGGAAAAAAAAAAGACCAAGAACAAGGAAGTGGAGGAAAGAAGGCTGAGAGTTCAATGTAATCGTCTTCTACATAGTGAGTTCAAAGTCAGCTTGGGCTACATGAGACCCCATTAAAAATTGGAACTGCAACAATGAAAATAACCAAGAGCTGTTAAAGCTGTGAGATTAGGGGCTGGAGAAATGGCTCAGCAGGTGGGAGCAGTAATGCTACTACAGAGGACCTGGGTTCAGTTCCCAGCACCCATACAGCAGCTAACAACCCTCTGTAATTTCAGTTTCAGGGGAATCTGACTCTCTCTTCTGACCTTCCCAGGCATTGCATGACACAGATGCACGTACATACATGCAGGCAATACACTCATATACATAGGCTAAAAACAAGAAATAAAATATTTTTTAAAAAAGTGTGAGATGAACATAGATTTCAACAATCTAACAACCTGAGATCGGGTATGTTTTCTGCAAGGGTGTCGGTACAGTGTCAGCTGCTAGGCTCAACAGAAGGAGTCTTTGAGCTACCCAGAGACAATGACAGCACACCTTGTAAGAAACCTAGAGGCCCCTAGAGGGCGGACTTGAGAACCTTGTGTAACAGTACAGGAAATCTGGTGGGGGCAGTACAGATAGGGGAGGAAGTCTAAATATAATCAAAATATTTTGTCTGAAATTCACAAAAATTCAATAAAAATATATGTTGATAGAACAAAACAAAGAACCTTCTCTAAAATAGTAAGTAGATAATAATCTGGGAATCAGTCTGATAATGCCATATTTTGACTTGATCTCAATGGCAACTTTTGTAGCTCCTGGGCACAAGGTTAGTACACTTAAGCTTGTCCTGGTGAATCCTTTTTCTCACTTAGAAAGTAAAAGTAGGGGCTGGAGAGATGGCCTAGCGGTTAAGAGCGCCGACTGCTCTTGCAGAGGACCCGGGTTCGATCCCCAGCACCCACATGGCGGCCAAGAACCGTCTGAAACTCCGATTCCAGGAGAACTCCAGTTCCAGGGGAATCCGAGACCCTCTTCTGACCTCCGCAGCATTGCACAACACGGGTGCACAGACTTGCATGCAGACAGTAGATTCATACACATACAGAAATAATCCTAGCACTTGGGAGGCAGAGGCAAGCGGATCTTTGTGAGTTCAAGGCCAGCCTGGTCAACAGAGCGAGTTCCAGGACAGCTGGGGCTACAAGGAGACCCTGTCTCGAAAAGACTAAAAAAAACAAAAGAAATAAATAAATAAAAATTAATAAAAAAAGAAAGTAAAAGTAAAACCAGTAAAACTGCCTTCTTTAATTGACTAATAGATATAAGAACTGTGAAAAGGATTATTCTCTGTTCAGAACCAAATATAATACTAAAATCCTTAATCTATGCACTTAAGCAAAATATATTAATACAGGAGCTCTGACATCAGCAATGGATTATTCTACCGGGGAGATATTGGCCAGGGGATCCAAGGCCCCACAAAAGGTAAAGACTCCTTGCCTCTAAACTGGGATACCTGCAAGAAGAGAGGCGATAAGGCCCTGCTATTGAAGACCTGACATTAACATGGGAAAGATGTATTAAGACCACACATGCAAGCGTACAGATGGCCTCTGGAACACCAGAGAGTGTTACCAAAGGCCACTAAACCAATAAAGCAAATGCGGGTCTCCTTGAGTCAAGCAAGACTCCACCATCAGCACCAGCTACACCTCACCTTCCAGGAAATACTGTGCAGCAGAGGCAGCCATATGCCTGTATATCCCAAACCTAATTGGCTATTGGCTCTCTCCTTGGAGGAATAACCCATGGCTGATGCCACAAGCTTACATCCTCTATAGGTTAGGAGATGTTATAAGCCACAGTAAGACTCTGTCATATTTAACAGGAAAAAATGTAATTCACGGATTAATCATCCAAACATATGTGTCTATACCAAAGTAACCTACCATAACTTTTAGTGTTGTTTAAATACCTATATATCTAATTGCTTGTGCTTCATTAGTAGGATCGAAAGGTTATTTCTGGACAAACTGTCAGCCCATGAAAGGAAACAGCCAGAATTGACCAGAGTCCAAGACAACAGCTCCAGAGAGAGTGGACTGTTTTGCTTCTCATCCACCTGTGCCCCTTTTCTAAGCCTAGGGAACAATCTGCGGAAGAGGGGGCGTGGTAGAATGTAAGGGCTGCGATTGGGGTGAATGGTGAAACTACAGCAATGTAGTCTGGACACTCATTTGATCACCTTGATTGAACATACAACCCCTCACCCCCCGCTGGATGGTGGGGCTGTGGGGGTTTGGGCACAACAGCCTACAAATTGGTTTTACATGAAGGATGCTTGTACTCATGGATTATCACTTATAGCTAAAAAAATGAAAAAAACTGAGAGAAAGATGCAGGACAGTTATGGCAGAATGCATGATCTGGGATGGGGTGGGGGTAGGGGGGAAGGGAAAGGGAAATATGCCTGAACTGAATTGGAAAATGATGTATGAAATGCACAAAGCATCAATAAAAAAAATGTTAAATAAAAAAAAAAAAAAAGTAAAAGTACCGTGCAAGGTGAGAGTACCGTGTAAGAGACAGAAGAATTGGGGTGATGAATCAACAGTCTGCCTCGCCATTCTGGAGTCACCTGAAGTAGAGGCAGTTTCACTCAGGACCTCCAGACCTCCTTGTAGTCTATTTATGAAACATTTTTGCTCTTTTGTCTTCAAAATCAGCATATCTTGAAAGAACAGGAAAGAACCAACACTATTTAGTCATTTGGCCCTTTGCTGTACCTTTCCTGCTACTAAACCTGGAGATTGGCCTATCATTCTGAATTCCATAAGATTATTAATCAAGACAAAAAACAAGGTCATTATATTAGTTATGAGAAACGAATATAAATTGTCAATTTTTTAAAAAAATTATTTTCTTTTTGAATTTTATGTGTGTAAATGTATTGCCTAGATGTAGGTAGGTGCACCTGTGTGGTACAATGCCTACGGAGTTGAGAAGAGGGTGTTGGTTCCCCTGGAACTGGAGTTATGGATGGTTGCTAGTCACCATGTGGGAACTGGGAATCAAACCCAACATCTTGGTGTCTACATCACAACGTAAAGTTCACCCTCAAAGCTTCATGCACAGAAGCATTACTTGGTTTCACGGTGTTCTTTTTAATGTTAGGGCAAGCCTCCACAGCCTCATCACTTTTAGGGTCTGCATGTATGCAAAAAACAACATCATAAAGATAGGTGCTGCCAACTCCAGATGTAATGTGGACACCCTTGGACTTCATCTGCTTTGACCTTAAGTGTCCTGGTGGCTGAACTTGGTGGAAGAACTTCCCTAGGCCTGTTTTCCTGATAGCACTCTCTTTCGAAATGAAAGTTTTCATGTGTATTTGTGTTTTCATGTCCAGGAGTGTTTTGCAGGTGATACCTCTCCCTCCAGGTACCTTTCCTGCTGTCCCAGGGAAATTTAAATAATTTCTTTTTAATAGCACCAATCTCCTTAAAGACTAAGACTCTACGTGCATCTACCTTGTACACAGTTTTAAATACATTTGTACTTTCATTATTAAATTTCAAATTTTTGCTTCTTTTTGTTCTGTGTTTTACTTTTGTATTTCCTTACAATTATGTTGGAACAGTAGATAATAATGATTATGATAAGGTAGTATAATGATGATAAGTATCATCATTATAATAATGATACTGCTAAGGCAGTATTTTGTGTTCTCTTAAATTTCTTCTGGTAAATCGGTTAGCCTATTACTTTCTAATCTAGCCACATTCAAAAGTTTCAAGACAAGGGCAGATTGTAACAAAATTATTTGCCAAAAGTTAACATAAATGGCCTCAAATTCCCAGGGGCACACTCTTTACTGTCCACTTCTCTACTAGCATTTCCAATCTTCTGAACTTCCCACAGAATTACTCATTAAGTCTTTCTCTAGCCCACTTCTTCAAACTCTTCCATATTCTTCCTACAAACCTATTCTGAAGGCTTTTGACCTGCTGTCAGGCTTGTTACAGCAACAACCCCACTTCTCAGTGTCAGTTTTCTTATATTGGCTTCTTTTCTCCTTTCTGTTAGAATTTAACTTACAAAGTAACTTAAGGGAAAGGGAGCTTATTCCAATTTATAGTTTTAGAGACTACAGTTTGCCATACTGTGAGAAATTTCACTGTGGTGAGAGCTACACAGATTTTGATAGCAGGGGAATAGACCGGAGCCAGAGGCAGGTATTGGTAGTTGCATGACTCTGGGGACATGGACCTAACTAGAAGATACAGTCCACTAGGGATAAGAGACTGAAGTTTAGCATACGTCTGGCTCCAGTGTCGGTATCTGCTTCCTGACCCACCAATATGTGAGCTGCCCCTCTTGTCGTATGATCCCAGCACCATGATGGCCTCCATGCTTTCCTAACCCCTTGGACTATGAACACTAAAACTGTGACTAAGGCTTGTCCCTTAAGAACTATGTTCTCAAGATAGGCTCTGTGTCCCATCAGTCCTATAACCTCCCAAGGCTGGGGATCAGAATTTAAATTACATGAATTTGCGGGGTGTTTCACATTCAAACCATAGTGCTTAACATCCCTATGGAAGCAATTTACAAAAGGAAAACATTGTAAGTACTTTTTAACTTCTCAGACAATTTTTGAAAGAGTGGAATAAAATTGGCTGCTAAGTTCTGCTGATTAAATGGTCAAGTGACAATTTAATGCAGTGTTTACAAAAAATATGTGTGGGTGTTCTGCGAAACAGGCAATGACTGGATATTGCACTTCACCATTGAAGCAGAGATGATCCTGATGGGAAACAGATAAACAAAACATTTAAAGCACTCTATAATGATGATGATGAATACAGAAGGTTGTGGAATGAGAGATATGCTGCAGACAGCTGTCCTTGGAGCTGAGGAAGCACTGGCTCCCAAGAGGCTGAATGAATATGTTGGACCATGTGAGGAGACTTATCACAGGGATGAAGATTTTCCTTAAGTTCAGTGCTTTTACATTGATGCCAAAATTTTGACCTCTGAACTTGCAAGTAAGAAAGAAAATAACCAGTGATCCAAAATGGCAGTTAGCATGGCCAAGTGCAGCCAAGCAAGAGTAGCAGTGGCAGCTCTCCATGTGACCATAGAGGAAGACGTGAAAACAGCAGGCGCTAGGTGTTACAGTCTGAATGGGAAATGACCTACAAGCTTGTGTGTTCAAATACAGCTGAGTGGACTACCTAGGGAGGTAATAGGACCTAAGGGACACAGATAGTTAGGAGCAGGCCTCTGACACACAGCTTTAGTGTACACACCGGGAGGTAAGGAAAGCCTGGTAGAGATTATGGTGCTGGGATCATGTGACTGTGAAAAAGAAAGCTCTAGATCCATTTGTTTCTTTGAGCAGAAGAGAAAAGTGATCTTCTCCAATATGTATGCTCCTCTAGAGAGAAATTCAAGCCAGTAAGTAACTGTTGCTTTTGTTTGCTGCACAGAACCCAAAAGACTCTATCTTAAAGAAAAGTATAATCATGTGGACAAAGAGATAGAGAAAAGAAAATAGTAATTGAACTTACCATCTCTCCCATGAGCCTGGAACTGTTACTGCTTCCTGTAAAGCTGGAGGTGTGGTCTCCTCCCAATAGGTGACCAGGAATTGTGGTCACCTTCCATTAGTTAGAGCTGTGGTTCTCTCTTCTGATTTGGGAGCTGTGATTATCTCCTGTAAGTTAGATATCTGGTCCCCTCCCATGAGCTTGAGCTGGGATCCCCTCCTGTGAGCTGGGGCTATGGTCCTCTTCTGTGAGCCTGAGGATGAGGTCTTCTTCCATGAACTTGAGTATGGCCCCTCTCATGAGCCAAAGGTGTGCTTGTCTCCTGTATGTTGAAACTATGGTCCCCTCCTGTGTGCTGGAGCTGTGACCCCCATCATTGAACCTGCAGATGTCCCCTCCTGTGAGCAAGATGTGTGGTCCCCTCTCTGAGTTGGAGCTATCATTTCCCTCCATTGAACCGGACCTACCTGTGATCCTCTCCCATGAACCTGGAGCTGTAGTTCCCCTCCTGTGAACCTGGGGCTGTGGTCCACAACCCTGAGCCAAAATTCAAGATTGGTCTAGGGATGGAAAGATGGTTGAGTAGCTTGGAGGATGGAGCACTTCCTGATGTTAGGCAGCAGTTTCAGCCTTGAAGTCTAAGTGACTTCACTCCTCACAACCCATGACCACTCAGGTCCCAGGTTGTGCATGGCAGTGACTTTGCCTCTATATCAGGTTTATTCTGGGACAGTGGAGATTTCTGTCATTTGCAGATTCTAGTGTTGGGAGGACTGATTCTCAAGAATGAATGTCTCTTTCCTCGATGGTCAGCTATGGTCACATGTTGTCCTGGACACCAAGGAAGGTCTTGACATTGGACCTTTCTTATTTCCAGGCACCCCAAGTGGTTTTCTAACATTTTTCTATTACTCTTTTACCTTCTCAGTGTATGTGACCTCCAGAAAAATGCAGAAAATGTAAATCACCTAATTGAACATCTAGAGATAAAAGTTACCTTGAGAAGTTAAAACAAAACAAAAACAAAAACAAAACAAACAAAAAGCAAAGGCCAAGGCTCTGACTCAGAGGTACTGCATTTGATAAGCTCAAGGCCCAGGGTCAGTCACCAGTGTATTGTGGGTTGGAGTGGAAGAAAATAAAACAATTCCAAGGACTGGAGGTTGTGGCTCAGCATCTGAAAGGCTCTGAGTTCTGCCACAAAAAATAATAATATAACTTTGCAAAATGTTATCACTTAGAGAACACTGGCTAAAATACAGGGAGGAGAATTGTGTTTTTTTCTTTAGAGTTCCCTGTCACTCCACTATTATCCAAAAAAAAAAGTTTGAATGAACAAAACAAAACAAAAACATAAGCAACAACAAAAACAACTTAGTTGGAGGAAAAGGAGATGTTTAAAATACATTGCATGAAATTCTCAAAGGATCAATACCTTTTAAAATATATATTTGTGGCCAAGAGTACTATCATAGGCTAAAACAAGTACATTATTATTTGTTTATTTTTTTACAATATATTACTCCTAATTAAGGAATAAAGTATAAAAGAAACAATCGTCACACTTACTGATTTATCACAGAATTAAAACACATCGACAACTGCCCCACAGTTTTCTAATCTGCTCTGGGCTGGCTCATCAATCACAGAAGCATAATCATTTGTAGACGAAAGGAACAAGAAAAGAGACGTGCCTCCTACACTTGTTTAATCTCCTCTAGAAATGTGTGAAGCGATTAGCTTCTTCAAATTGACATTAATATTCAGAAGAAGATGCTTATAGGTTGAACACATCCAGAAGCAAACTGTAAACAGTTAGTGAAAATGTCAGCAGTGTTGGTGGCAGAGATTTTCCAGCATTATGACATACTGCACATTTACCTGAATTGTATCTGAATATATTTGATTCCATTTTAATTAGAACATTTTATTAGATAAATGTATTACTAAAACTCTGTGGATTACCTATTATATCCTAGACACACAAGGGATAGAAAAAATAAATATGCAGTCCTAATTGGCAAGTAATACATACTTGATTGAGAATAGGACTTGATTGAGAATAAAGAATAGTTCTTTATCTCTTGATTGAGATAAAGAACTAGGATATGTCAGTAGCATGCAGTGACCTCCATAGGACCTTTGAGTACCTACTAAGTGCAAGGCTTAGAGCAACTAAGTTCTCCATATTTATCAACTAAATAGAAAATCCAAGAAATCACATGAGGTCAGCACTCCTTGTAACATTTTTATATATAAAAATATTGAAAGGCAAAAGTAACAAAGCTGCTCAGGTTTCAGAGCTAGGAAGTGGTATAGATAGTGAGGGCTCAGCAAGTGTCAGGCCCATGTTAGAAAAAGGCAAACAATGCCCATTCCACCTGAGGAGTGCCTGTAAGCAGAAAGTACAAAGAGGCCTATGGTTAGAGAATTCTAGTAGGAAAAGCAGCTTGGAAGGACAAACTGGCAGTGGAACCCAGCTTCTGGTGTGGTCAAAGGACAGCAGCTCAGTGTGGCTGAAGAGCAACCTTCTAGTGTCAGGGGAGGCAGGATGTGGAGAGAAACACCAGTGGGGACGTCACTCTTTGGCTGCCAGGTTGGTACAGGTGCCCTTGTACTGAAGGTCAGGGGGACATTACTCTTTGACTGCCAGGTTGGTACAGGTGCCCTTGTACTAAAGGTCAGGGGGACATCACTCTTTGACTGCCAGGTTGGTACAGGTGCCCTTGTATTAAAGGTCAGGGTTTCTTAAAATTTGCTTTCTGGTTGCTTAATTCAAAGCCTTCATAATGAAATAATCATAGGAACTCTACTGCATACACTTTTTGGGTGTGGTTTTGTTTTGTTTTTTTCTTTTTAGTTTTATCCTTTTTTGGTATTTTTGAGACACGATCTCCCTTTAGTACCAACTGTCCTGGAGCTCACTCTGTAGACCAGGCTGGCCTTGAACCCACAGAGATCCACCTACCTCTGCCTTCCAAGTGCTGGGATTAAAGGCATGTGCCACCACGCCCAGCTACTGCATACACTTTTTAACAAACTTCTATTCATCATATGTAGAAAGCTTCCCTTGCTATGGAAGCAGTGGCTGCCTCCAGTCACTTGGAGAGAAGCTGACCCCTCGGACATAGAGGTCAGCCAGTTACTTTCATAACCTGACCTGGGAGGTGAAGCAGAGTGCTTCCCATCTGACCATGTGCACTCACCTATCCAGAAACTTCTGGCCCCTGGACAGGCATTTCAGGCTAACAGCTGATGGCCAGTCTTCAACCTATACCCGCTCTCAATTCACTCCACAGGTTGGTGACTTGATTAGCCTCTGTCAAACCCCACACTAGCTTACCAGGTTAGTGATCTGATTGATCTTCTTCTAACCCACTAGACCTGACACTCGAAATCCAGGCCTGTCCCAGCCTGAATGCATGCAAAAATGATGGACTGGGAATTCTGTGTGATGGTAATGGAGAATTCACTTTATTGCATTCTGTGAGTCACTTTTGTATGCAAAATGACATCATCGCTCAGGGCCAATCCCAGACCCCTGCGTCACACCACCTTGTATGCTACTGCTCTACCCAGAGACATGTGCTGGGGTCAGGAGTTGCTCCCTTATTGGGCAGGGTCAGAGGAACCTCATGACTTCCACATTATGCCCTGAGGGATGCTAGCTGAAAATTAGCCCCTCACTCAAACTGGATCTTCCCACAATCATGATTTGATATACTTCTTTTTTGTTGCTTTTTTGTAGTCTGCTGCCAACTTTTTCTTCTGTTGCCTTCAAAGTTTGGGGTTTCACGTTGAGGTCTTTGATCCATCTGAAGTTCACTTTTGTACAGGGCGAGAGGTAGGGGTTTAATTTCATTCTTCTACAAGTCGTGATCCAATTTTGCCAACACTACTTACTGAAGATGCTGTCTTTTCTCCATTGTGGCTTCTTGGCCCCCTTGTGAAATATAAGATGGCTGAAATTGTATGTGCTCAGATTTGGATCTTCGGTTTTGTTCCATTGGTCAACAGGTCTGTTTTTGTGCCAGTACCAGGCTGTTTTTATGACTATAGCCCTGTAGTATAGTTTGAAGTCTGGTATAGAGATCCCCCCTGTGTAGCTCTTTTCACTCAGGGTTGTTTTGGCTATTCAGGGTCTTTTGTTTTTCCAAATGAATTTAAGAACTTTTGTTTCCAAGCCTGTGAAGAAACTCTTGGGGATTTTGATTGGAATTGCGTTAAATCTATACAAGAGTTTCAGTAAAATTGACATTCTTATAATGATAATTTTCCCAATCCATGAGCATGGGAGGTTTTTCCTTTTTTTATTTTTATTTTCATTTTTTTAACAAATCTAGACCCGTGTTCCCGCCCATTCCCCCACCCCACCAGAGCTCATGCATTCTGCCAAACATGCTTTTCATCTCTTTCTCAGTCTTTCTCAATATTCTCCATGAGGAAGTTAACTGTTTTGAGCAGAAGTTCACTGTTTCAGTCAGTTCTTTGATGCAGTCCTTTCTGTTGTTGTTGTTGTTGTTGTTTCCAATATGCATTACACCCAACTGCTTTGGACAAAACTCAGGGGGCCCTACACAAGAAATACTTACAACTAGGTGATTGGCACTAGCATCCACAGATGAGGGATACCATTCGTTGTTTTTCTGGGACTGTGTTACTTCACTCTGCATGATGTCCTCTAGCTCCAGCCATTTTCCTGCAAATCTCATGATGTCATCTTTCTTTTTTTTTTTTTCATGCTTTCACTATTACCTTTATTTCTAAAAAAAAACTTTCTCATCTGACAAGAGATAGAAGGTAATAGTTACAAGGTAACATACATAAAAGATTTAAAAGAAGAACTTACATGATATTTAACTTATATTACAAAACTGTAAGAAATAAAATTAAGAAAAACATCAAATATTGAATCAATAGAACATTTTCAAACATCATTATAATTTTTATATTAAAAAGCCTTCAGCTTCTTCTCTAATATGCAGTAATCCTGTAAGTTAAATAGTTGAAATATTTATATTTTTAAAAATTCTTTGATGAGTATCTCCTGAAACTATGTTTTAAATGCTGAAATACTTTTTTTTTATTTTTATTGGTGCTTTGTGCATTTCATACATCATTTTCCAATTCAGATCAGGCATATTTCCCTTTCCCTTTCCCCCTTCCCCCACCCCATCCCAGATCATGCATTTTGCCATAACTGTTCTGCATTTTTCTCTCAGTTTTCTTTTCTCATTTTTTTAGCTATAAGCGATTATCCATGTATGTTTATTGCAGCTCTCTTCACAATAGCAAGGAGCTGGAAGCAACCTAAATGCCCCTCAACTGACGAGTGGATAGAGAAAATGTGGTACATCTACACAATGGAGTTCTCTGTGGTGGCGTGAGTCTTGAGGGTACATGCCCAGGAGTGGTATGGCTGGGTCGGGTGGCAAGTTATTTCCAAGTCTTCAGAGGGTTCTCCACACTGCTTTCCATAGTGGCTGTACGAGTTTACATTCCCACTAGCAGTGCATGAGTGTTCCCCTTTCCCTACAACCTCTCCAGCACTTGGTATCATTTGTTTTCTTGATCCTAGACAGTCTTATTGGAGTAAGATGATATATTAAAGTGGTTTTGATTTGCATTTCCTTAATGATTAGTGATGTTGAGCACTTTTTGAGGTATTTCTCAGACATCTCTAATTCCTCACTTGTGAACTCTCTGTTCAGTTCTTTGCTCCATCTATTGAGTGGGTCATTTGTTGTCTTTTTTCTTTGTTATTTGAGTAGTTTATATATTCTGGAAATCAATGCTTTGTCAGATGTATCTGCAGTGAAGGTTTCCTCCCACTCTGTGGGATTTCTCTTCACTTCCTTGATTGTTTCTTTTGATGTACAGAAGCTTTTGAGTTTAATGAGGTCCCATTTGTCAATTGTCGACCTTAATTCTTGTGCAGCTGCTGTCTGATTTAGGAAGTCTTTTCCTACGCCTATGTCTTGTAGTCTGCTGCCAACTTTTTCTTCTATCACCTTCAGAGTTTGGGGTTTCACGTTGAGGTCTTTAATCCATCTGGAGTTGACTTTTGTACAGGGTGAGAGGTAGGGGTTTAATTTCATTCTTCTACAAGTGGTGATCCAGTTTTGCCAACACCACTTGCTGAAGATGCTGTCTTTTCTCCATTGTGGCTTCTTGGCCCCCTTGTCAAATATAAGAATGGCTGAAATTAAATGTGCTCAGATTTGGACTCTTCGGTTTTTTCCATTGATCCAACAGGTCCTGTTTTATGTGCCAGTACCAGAGACGCAGGGATGGTTCAACATACGAAAATCAATAAACATCATAAAACACATAAGGGAACAAAGACAAAACCACAAACAATCCATCAATGATGCTGAAAAGCCTTGAAAAATCCAGCATCCCTTCATATGCTTAAAATCCTAAAGAATGGATTGGAGGGATCATTCCTCAATTAATCAAAGCATATACAGGAAAACCCACACGCCAAATCATCCTAAATGGGGAAATGACAGAAACATTCCCTTTAAGTTAGGAACTCGGCAAGGCTGCCCGCTGTCACCAACTCCGTCTTCAATATAGTGCTTGAAACACTTGCTGAGAGCATAAGGCAAGAAAAGGATATTAAAGGAGTACTAATTTGAAAAGAAGGAGTAGTCAAAGCTATCCCTATTTGCTGATGATATAGTGTTTACTTGAAGGGTTGCTAAAAAACCTCCAGCAGAAAACTCCTAGAAACGATGTAACAGCTCAGCAAAGTTGGCAGGAACACAAAGAATTAACCTTAAAATCAATGGCTTTTCTTTACACCAACATCAAGCAACTGGAGAAAGAATTCAAAGAGACCTTCCCACTCACAATAGCCTCAAAAACAATAAAATACCTAGGAACAAACCTAACCAAAGACACCAAAGATCTCTACAATAAAAATTTTAAACCTTTAAAGAAAGAAATTGAAGAAGACATCAGAAGATGGAAAAACCTCCCATGCTCATGGATTGGGAAAATTAACATTGTAAAAATGTCCATTTTACTGAAACTCTTGTATAGATTTAATGTAATCCCTATCAAACTCCCCAAGAGTTTCTTCACAGGCTTGGAAACAAACGTCCGTTCTTAAATTCATTTGGAAAAACAAAAGACCCTGAATAGCCAAAACAACTCTGAGTGAAAAGAGCTACACGGGGGGATCTCTATACCAGACTTCAAACTATACTACAGGGCTATAGTCATAAAAACAGCCTGGTACTGGCACAAAAACAGACCTGTTCACCAATGGATTTTATATACTTCTTAAGGTACTATCATTTACTGTAAATCTTAAGAGAGAGGTACATTTTTCAATCTTGAACATTGTTTATGGGTCATTTAATCTTTCTAATACACTGAATTTATTGAGAGGACTTTCCTTCAGAATCTGTTTTGGGGAAGATGCTGTAGGCAAGGGAGGCTTGCTTAGTATGGTATGCAGAAGAGAGACTCAAAAGGGCATGTGTGTTGATCATTGGAGCTGGTGGGGAATATGCATCTGAAGAACCTAAACTAGGAAGTCTCCAGTCTAACTAGTGCTTTGCTCATCCTAAGCAAAATTGCCCTTTGTCCATTTGTACCTCCTGTTTTAAAAATATTTTATTTTTTTATGTATATGAGTGTATTGCCTCCGTGTATGCAAATGCACCCATGTGACCTGCAATGCACATGGAGGTCAGAAGAGGGCATTGGACTCCATGTGGGTGCTGGGAATCAATCCCAGCCAGTGCTCTTAACCACTCAGCCATCTCTACAGACCCTTGTATCTCCTTTTACAACACATGTTATCCCCTTCCTCTAGCTTTTTGAGTTTCTTCAAATTCAGGACATTCTTATTATCTTTATTGTTGGTGGCTAAGCTGTGAATGGTATCCCCCCCACCCCCCGTATCTAGGCCGTGTACAATGGAAGAGCATCTCTGTGTAAGAACTGAGAGGGAATCTATTAGTGACTTGACTTGTCATTGTGACTAAAGTTCCCCAAAAAGGAACTCACAAGGAAAAGGGCATTTTAGGCAGGAAGACATGGAGATTAGAGTGGTTCAGTCTTTGGCATGCAAGGCTGTGTGGCTGTGGTAGCAGAGAAGAGGTGAGCTCATGCCAGAAGTGGGCCCAGTCAGCCATGCCTTATAGCCCAAATTTTCCACACATTTTCGGAACAGTGCCACCTCGGGACAAAATGTTAAAATAAATCCCTGTGTAGGAAACCTCACATTTAAATCCTAGCTAAACATTATGAGGTTCACAGATATTTTAATGACCAAAACCTTCAAGATTAAAAAAGTGAATAAATTACTACAACAGAAGGTAGATGCATTCATTACTTTTCCACCACTGTGACTGAATATCTGACAGCCCTAACTTAAGAGAACACAATTTATTTTGGCTATCAGTTCTGGACTTTGCAGTCTATCACCACAAGAAAGCCCAGCAGCAGTGTGACTTAGTCCACAGCAGTGGGAACGTGTGGCAGAGTCTCTGACAGGACATCTTTTGAGAGCTGGTGCCAGAAGCAGGGCCTGAGCTATAATCTTCAGCCAATTGCCCTTAGTTACTGACAATACATTCTACCTGGCAAGGCTTCCACAGCCTCCATAAATGGCACTGCTGCCCACTTTTGAAAAACATAATCTCGTGGGGACAATTCAAATTCAAGCTATAATACTCTGCTTGTAGACACTGGCAAATACAGATTGTGGGTAGGAAAATTATGTCTATAAATCTGTTAATGTTAATATTAATTGTTAAGTATAGTCATTCAAATTTTCTTCACTCAGTTCTTGAGAGACAACCATCCATCTAAGGACAATGTATGTATCTGAAAAAGATGGACACTTCTCAGTCAATACACATAAGAAGGAGACAGTAAAACAAAAAGAAAAAAAAAGATTAAGAATCTTAATGAGAGGCTGGGCATGGTGGTACATGCCTTTAATTCCAGCATGCAGGAGGCAGAAATGGGTGGAACTCTGTGAAATCTAAGTCAGCTAGGTCAAGTTAGGGTGTTCCAGGCCAGGTGAGGCTTCAGGAAGACCTTGTCTTATAAGAATACTAATTTCCATGTAACTTATGTACATGTAATCAGAACACATAGAAATTACATGCAGACCTCAAATTAAGAACTGAAAAATATGTTTCCCTTCATTTTATTATAATTGATTCTTTTTTGGTTTTTTCTTCATCTTATTATAATTTTTCCTTTTGTTTCATTTTGGCATTTGTTTAATGTCAAGGAAAGCTTAACATTCTTGGAAAAAAAAGAGTAATGTGATTGTTCATTTATACTGAACCAATTACCCCATGCCAGAAGTTTGGTACTATAAACCCAAAGATCCCCTTCCGTGTGCAGTTTTGGCTTTAGGCATTCTAAAATTAATAGGCTGGGTCAAGTGAAAGTCACTTTGCAGCCTGCGTTGGATAAAAGTGAACACAGATACGCTGCCAACAAATGTAAGGAAATATTTATAAGGAAAAATTTAAAAGATTCTAGGATAATAAACCAGTTGGATTAAAGCTGAGAAAATATCCCTTATCTTTCTCATAGTACATAGTATGTTTTATTCATTTTTATTTTTCTTTATTTGAATGTTTCCTTTGGCTGACGATGGGCAAGGCTCAGGACATTCTGGGGCTCTTAGCAATTCCACTCACTAATGGAACTGCAGAGAGGACAAACCTCCCCATGGCTTACACTAATTTGTGTGAGTAGTAAATGCTTCTGATAGACACTATCAGAAACATTTATTTTGACACCTTTTCTTAAATTGCTTGTTGTACTGGGAAATTGATTTGAACTATAGAAATTGATAAATAATAATGTTTAGCAATGTGAATGTTGGCAGGAGATACCACTAAAGCTCTAACCGGTTTCATGCATTCATGAAAACGAGTATTATAAACCTTCTTCAAAGAATGCATCATCTGCTGTAAATATATAATGCCTGCGTTTAAATATATTTCTTTACATATTAACAAAACAGATTAGAAGACATTAAATAACCATACATATTCCCAAACCTCTTTTAATGGAAAATATCACATTTATTTGTTCTGGTTATATCTCAAAACCTGAAGAGAAACATTTAAGTCCTGAACAGTAATCTAGAATGATATATAATTGTTTACTTTATAAGTAGCAGTGACTTCCTGAACCCTGTGGAGCAATAAAATCACACAGCTCCCAGAGTCAGAAGAGATCCGCTTCCATCCTTTTAATGCTCTGCAGAGAATATCTTGAAATTTCAGCATTACTGGTAGCCCTTCTCATTTACCCCACTTGCCATAGTGACTGCTTTCTTGTGTCCTGGGTATATGGAGACTGATCCCAAGCAGTGGTGAGGGTCTGAGAGCACGCCCGCCCGAGTCTCACAGAACATGACTTGGACTACCAGATCAAACATCTCCAAGGCAGGCTGAGAAAGAAGCCTCGGGATAAAGATCTTGTCCTTCCTTCCTTCCACCTTCCCTCCCTCCCTCCCTCCCTCCCTCCCTCCCTTTCTTCTTTCCTTCCTTCCTTCCTTCCTTCCTTCCTTCCTTCCTTCCTTCCTTCCTTCCTTCCTCAGCCAACCATCCAAAGGTTCCTACATTATTTTCATTTTGCCTTGAGTCCTACAAGCTGTGTAGCTGGACCTAGTTAGATAGAAATCTGCCTGTGAACAGATTATGTGCATATTATTTGCATGGGACTAACAATGCCCTGCTCCCCACCACATAGGGAGATACATGCAGAATGACATGAAGCCAAAGAGTGGCTTTCAATTCAAGAATAAAAAGGAAGACTAGAGCAGGAGGAGGGGAGAGGAGATGAAGAAAAGGAAGGGGAAGGACAAGGAGAGGAAGAAGAAGAAGAAGAAGAAGAAGAAGAAGAAGAAGAAGAAAAAGAAGAAGAAGAAGAAGAAGAAGAAGAAGAAGAAGAAGAAGAAGAAGAAGAAGAAGAAGAAGAAGAAGAAAATGAGAAGGAGGAGGAAGAGGAGGAGGAGGGGGGAGGGAGAGGGGAAGTGGACGGGGAGGAAGAGAGGATGGGAGGCTAGTTTCTTTAATTCTTCAATTTTTACATTTTTTCTTTCTTTCTTTCTTTCTTTCTTTCTTTCTTTCTTTCTTTCTTTCTTTCTTTCTTTCTTTCTTTATTCTTCACCCTGTAGCACAGACATCAGGTTTGAGACAGACAGCCCTGGGGAATCTTCCTACCCCTTGTCTTAATCTGGATTTACTGGATTCCACTTAGAGATCCTCTTCTCTCCTTTGGGTTTGTTTCTGTGTGGGTGGGTATTGCGGTAGGCTGTCTTTATTGACTTGAATGATGGTCTTCTCTCTGTCCAATGTCGTCCAGCACTTTCTGGTCACTTGGAAGGTGATTAAAACTTATGCTCTTTTTCAGACCATTGGATGCATATTAGTTTCCACCTTCTCTTCTCTAAGCACCTTCCTACATCTCGGTGGGGGCAGGATTAGCAGATGGGAGTTGGCGTGAGTAGCATCTGATGCTGACCACATTTCACTCTCCATGTGTCTTTGAATCTGTAGCATTTGAGATGTGGGAGAAATAGATATTTAAGGGGTAGTCTTTGTCTAAAACAAAGTCATCATGAGGTAGTTCTTGAGTTATTCAGTTCTGCTTTCTAAGTTTTCTGGATGAAAAATAAAGTTTACCAAGCCATTTTTTTTTTCATGTTTTTGAGACAAGGTCTCCCTGTAGCCCCAGCTGGCCTAGAACTCATTCTGTAGACCAGGCTGGCCTTGAAACCATAGAATTTCATCTGCCTCTGCCTCTGCCTCTGCCTCCTGAGTGCTGGGAGTGAACATGTGTGCCACCACACCCAGCTTCAAGCCATTTTTAACAGATGATTTTGCTAATATTGAGGACTACGTCTCCAATTAAGTTATTCAGCGTCACTTCTCTGAAGTTCCAATCACCTGTGGTCTACTGTCATTTGCATCCTTATATTTCTTGATCCACTCAGGCAGAAAACAAGGCTGATTCCAACCTCTCCTGACACTCAGATTGGCAGTAATCCTACCTTCCCACAGGCGCACTACCTAACCTCTACTTGGGGATCGATAAGAATAGAGTCATTCTAACTTCAAATTATAACGAAATTTGACAATATAATGTCTTTGAATTGCTGAACCAGAAAGAAAGGAAAACTAATCAAGAAACCTTAAAAGGATGATGCCTGTAAACCTGGCTGAGGCAGAAGGATCACTGTGAGTTCCAGGCTAGCCTGGGATACAGGGTGACATTTTGTCTCAAAAATTCCCCCACTCACAGAGACTAGGGTAGAGAGAGTGCTGTTTGGTTATATAGCAAAACATTGCTTCCCCAACAGACAGATAAAAAGAAATCCCCAGCTTCGTCTTTCAGTACTCTTCATCCTGCCCCGTTCACAAAGAAAGCAAACACATTCTGGAAATCTTTCTGAATTCAACTTTTAAACTAAACCTACCAATTCAAAGAAAACTCCCACATACCCGTCCATGCAGCTCAGTGAACTGTTGTTCCCAATTTCCACACTGTAAGCCAGGAGCAGAAGCTTAGAAAGAGGAAGAATCCTAAGTGTACGCGAAGCTAGATTGGTATAATTAACTTTTGACCCTGCATTGGACAATACGGACAAACATTTACACAAATGTTCTTAAATTTGCCTGAGTTACTTGCATATTTCACACCTCATGAAAATTATGCATAATTTAATAGAAGCATCTTTCTAAGGGCAAACCTACTTTCCAGAAAATTCCTGTTGTCTTGCTCCTTAAGACTTGCTAGCTACACATCAGAAATATTCACAATACCTGTGACTTTTTCAAACATTTAGAACTTGGGAATCTGGTAATTAGACCTTTGACTGGAAACCTGAATATGTCCATAGTATAGAATGGCCACTCCCTTTATAGGTGGCTGGCAAGACTTGCTTTTCACTGTGGGGGGAATCTATTCTTTGTAGAATATTCCCACACGTCTGGGTCTATTTCTCAGAGTGGTGCCACAAAGGATATGACCCTTTTGCTCCCAGTAACCTTTCACGGTGTTGAATCGCCTGGACGTTGGTGCCAGTCAGCACGATTTGATTTGCTATGGTAAGAATAAGATTATATCTAACAGACGATGTCATTTCCAGGTTCAATAGGCACAGATTTAAAACTAGTTCTCTCTTTGACCCTCTGGATTCTCTTGAACTCTTGCACCTTCTTTGACAGTGTTTGTGAATGAGCCAATTCATGAAAATTCAAGGTTATTTTAATGACAATGGCACCACCCTGACAAAGGGAGAAGGCAGGACCCTCTCTGCAGCCCAGTGTTCCTTTCCAGAGCCTACTTCCTTCCTGGCAGTGGGTGGCTGCAGCGAATTCATGGGGATGGTCAAAGGCTCTGCCGCTGTGTGTCTGCAACCAAGCTGCTGCTACTGATCTGTGAACACGACATGCCTGAGAATATCACATCACCATGGCAACAGCAAACATGGAGCTAAATTCCATTAGCTGCAGGGACTCAGTGAGTCAAATAGATAATGTCCTGGGCCTGGCCAACTGCCCACAAAGGCTTATGTGAAAGTTGTGATGAATTAACTTCAGCTTGTTATGGCTGCATTGGTAGAATTTCTTTTTGGTGACTTAAGTCCTTATATTTATGGCGTTTCTTAAATAAACATTTAAAAAAGCCATTGACCGCTGCACTCCCAGGAAGGCATATTTGGAACTTTGCTCTGCTTTTTCAAGGCACCCAGAAATCGCACTCCTTGTTTGCCTCTATTCTGTCTCCAGATGATATTTTTATCTCCTTTCCTACAAATTAGTGACAGGGAACTGAAAAGTTTACATTTTGTAAATCGTCAAATGATTTTCTTTGAGACCCATAGATAAGTTTAAAATAGGCAGCATTCCTGATTGTAGTCAATGCTGTCAAGATTTTAAGGAGAAAGAATCTGCTTCAAAGGAAAAGATAAGTTAGGCCCTTCAGCACAGTTGAGGGGAAATACATTCCAGATAAGATTCAAGAATTTGACTTTGTATAAATGCCATTAATAGCTTTAAATTATATGTGGTACCTCTCACCCAATACCCTAATTCCAAAAGGATTATGATACTTCCTCAAAGAAAAATAAGACTGAGGGGCTGGAGAGATGGCTCAGCTGTTAAGAGCACCTACTGCTCTTCCAGAGGACCCGGGCTCCGGGTTCCCAGCACCCACATGGCGGCTAAGAATCATCTTTAAGCCGGGGGCGTGGTGTTGCATGCCTTTACTCCTTGCACCAGGGAGGCAGAGGCAGGCGGATCTCTGTAAGTTCAAGGCCAGCCTGGTTTACAGACTGAATTCCAGGACACCTGGGACTATAGGGAGTCCCTGTCTCCAAAAGACAGAAAATCAATCAAACAAACAAACAAACAAACAAAACACACAAGATTGATAAACAGCCTGTCTTCTCTCCCATTACTAGTTCATGGGGTAGTAAAGAAACAAGGATGTTTAGGACTGAGGTGTAACTAAGTATAGACTACTTGGCTAAACACCAAGAAACAAAGGAAGAAAAGAAGACAGCAAAGAAGGAAGGGAGGGAAGGAGAGAAAAAATGAATTTTAGCACAGTCCACAGTATCATGGCCGCCAGCCTTTGTTTTCAAGGCCCTTGTTCCTCTGCTCTTGTCCACTGCGTTTCTAGAAGACAGGCTCCTCCTAGTTTCCCCTGAATCAAGCACATAAACTGGCCACGTGGTGGACAAGGGGCTGTGATGGGTAGGGAGATCATTATTGACCTGATGAGAAGTCAAGATATTGAGTTCCAGCTACAAAAGAATATGTGATGCAGCCTACAGACTACAGGGACCACACATTAATAATTTAGACAAACGGAATGAGTAAGACCAGCCTACCTGCCAGCTCACCTTTTTTACAACAATGAATAAGAAAATAAAAAACTATAGTGTCTAATAATTATGGATGCATATATTACTACTGTTCTCCAGGAATTTAAATGAACAAAATCACACACACACACACACACACATACCCCACATATTTTATATACCCTATAGCTAAATATATATTTATATATATTATATATATATATATAAATATATATATTTATATATATATATAATAAATATATAATAAATAATAAATATATTAAATATATATTTAGCTATAGGGTATATATACATATATATAATATATATACCCTATATATATAATATATAATATATATATTAAATATATATATATATTTATATATATATATATATCTTTCTCTCTGACCTTTTTACCAACAATGCAATAGAGATAATAATAAGATATAAGATTGACTGTGTTTCCCAGGCGATGTGCCATTGTGGATGGGGGAAGTTTCACAAAGGTCCACCTCTAGATGAAGAACTACCGGCAATCAAAGGATGCTGAGAGCAGGACAATCCCTGATAGGTTATCTAATCCCATACAGTCAGCCCTAAACACATGTACACATGAAAAACACTAAATGAACTCAGTGCAATATATATATATATATATATATATATATGTGTGTGTGTGTGTGTGTGTGTGTGTGTGTGTGTGAAAAAGAAGTTGTAAGGGAGTGAGGGAGACATGGAAGGAGTTGGAGGGGGGAGAAGAGCAGTAAAATGATCCAAATACAATACTCATGCATTAAATTCTTTAAAAAAAGAGACAGTCTAGCGAACAATACAGTCAGATTGTCTAAAGGTGACCCCAGGAAACCAAAGGGCAAGACGTCTGCTTATCCACTTTGTGCAAAAGTGCAGAGAAGAAGACAAGAAGAATCCAGAGGTCTCAGTCAATTTTGCTGAGTTTTCCAAGAAGTGCTCAGAGAGGTGGAAGACCACGTCTGGCAGAGATATCTAAGTCTGATGAAATGTCTAAAGCTGATAAAGTAAGCTAAGATCAGAGATGAAAGATTACGGACCCACTAAAGGAGGAAAAAAGAAAAAGGACCCTAATACCTCCAAGAGGCCACCATCTGATTTTTTCTTACTCTGCTCTGAATTCCACCCGAATATCAAATCCACGAATCCTGGCATCTATCTCCACTGGCGGAAAAGCTGGGTGAGATGCGGATGGAATAAGCTGAGCGACAGCGGAAAGCAGCCATACAGCAGAATTCTGCCAAGCTGCAGGAGAAACATGACATTGTGGACTCTAAATCTAAAGGGAAATTCCTTGGCACCAAGGGTTCTGCTAATATTGCCTGGAAAAAGGTGGAAGAGGAGGAGGAAGAGGAAAGGGAGTAGAAGGAAGAAGAGGAAGAGGAATAAAAACTTTTTTCTCTGTCTCCAAGTGAATACCTTAGAGTAGGAGAGCGCTTTGGTTGACACATCTCTTACCTGAGCCTTGGGCTCACATTAGAGTTAATTATAAAATCTGATCATGATCCATGCAGTGGTTTACATGAATAGCCATGGGTGTCAGAGTGCCCTGAAACTGTATTAAAGTTGCACATATCCAAACATTTTTAAAATGAGAAGAAAAGGCACTCTCGTTTTCTCCTTATAATGTGCACTTTGCTGTTGTTGTGACAAGGGATTTAAAGATGTTCCTGGCATTTTGTTTTCAGGTTGTAAGGTGTATTAACTATGGTTATTGACTAGAAATCCTGAGCGGTCAACTCTATATATCTGTAGTTTGTAAAGAGGACAACACAACCAAAAACAAACTCCTGATGCTCCTTGCTTGGTGTGGAGGCTGGGGACAAGATGCCTTTTGGAGGCTGGATATGTTGGTACTGCGGTGGGCATCCATTTAGCTTCAGGTGCTCTTGTTTTTGTATATAGTGACATAGCATCTGCTGACATTCTTAGTTGTAGAAGGGAAGAGGGGTCAGCTGGCAGAAGTGTTTGAGGTCTTTCTTTTAGTTAAGTGTGGTGATAGATTTTCAACTGTTTGTTTCTCAAACTGTAGAATTCATTGTCAGCAAAGAACTACAGCATAGCCAACAGTTCCAGAGCACTCTGTACTGAAGCGCAATTATACAGCCTTGTTAATTTTTGTATGTTAAGAATGCTGAGATATTTTTGAAGTTAAATAAACAGTATTATATTTTTAAAAAGAGAAAGTTGTATAAAAGTTTGATTGTGTTTTTATATGCCTCCATCCCCAAATCAACCCATCTTTCTTTTAAACATATAGCTATTTGTGCACATTGTGTTTGTGCTTGTGTTTGTTCATGTGTGCACATGCCTGTAGGTGTATATTTGTCCTGAGGCAAGTGGAAATTATGGAGGGAAGAACACTAAGCATTTGCCTGGATACTTAGACTGTTTGGGCCATGGCTGTATTCTCAGGTAGACCAGGGGACTCCTGCCTGGCAGGGCTTTGAACAAGACAAGTGAAAAACAAGAACACATGTACATGAACAAGAAAAAAGAAAACAAAAACCATCAAATGCTGACACTTGACATTCTGACTAATGCAAGAAAAATGAGAAACTACATGGCTTCATTGCTGCTTTATAGTTTGGGTGGACTTTTTCCTCATAGGAGCAATGATAAGGATTTACATATATGTTTTGAGTATTGGCACGCAACTCTTCTACGAAGAAAAACCACATTCTGGAAGATATATAAGATATATATAATAATATAATATATATATAATATAAACCTCAGAAGGCTCTAGCTTTTCAGGCAAACACTAAAAGTTTTTATCCCCGACTGGTTTTTTAATATATCAAATTCAACAAGTTATCAACTGTTTCTTAAGTAGATACTGCAATCATAGTTCCTTAGCCCAATCATTTGAAGCAAATCTAGGCTGGGTGTGGGTGATATACATCTTCAATCCCAGGACCTGGGTGGCAGGAGCCTGTGGATTTCTGTGTGATCAAGGCCAGTCTGGTCTACATGGTACTTTCCAGGCCAACTAGGGGTACAGGGAGACAAAGAAATCTAAGCTAATTGAATGATTTAATATAAATTTGATTTAAAATAAAGCTGCATTAAAATCAAGCCTATTGTACTATTTTAAAGACAAAGTGCCATTTTTCTCTATAGAGACTGATATGGAATGTTAGATTATGAACTAGTTTTAAACTGTTTGCAATTAATATATACTTCTTTCAATGAAAGCCGAGTACAGATTGCTTCTGACCTTTAAAATAAGCCCTGCTCTCCTTTTTCCTGTGTATTCTACGTCATGTAAAGTTAGGAAAGAATCTTAAAGCCTCTTTATAGTGTGCCTTAAAGTCTAAAATAAACAATATTTTAACTGGTAGACTTGACCTTGCTCAAAAAGATTCATACGCACTAAGTGCAAAAGCTCTTGTTTACAACCCAATGGAAACTGGCAATTTTCCACCTTTCTGGAGCCCCAAGACCTGCTAGCAGATGCCAGTTGATTTTTAGGACAGTCCCCTGGTACCTACAGCAAGTCCTCCTCAATATGGTATCTTTAATAAGTGAGACACAGCCTTTTAATTTCTGTTGTTGGAGTTTTAGGGGTGAGCAAAGTGATGTCTTGCTATCTCCAATTTCTCCCCAGCCTCCATGTACATGCAAGCCTCCCGTCGCCACTGCAATAACTCTAATGGGTCAGAATGCACTGTGCCTACGCCCCAAGTCACTGTGTGGCAGCTGTGTATTGAGCTTTTCATCAACTCTGGGATGTGTTCCTGTTATGTCTTATCATCTCCGTCCTGTCCTGATACCCTCAAGCTGCCCTGCTATCAGCCTCAATGTCAACACATGCAGCAGGTGACAGTATGATCAGCAAGTTCAGAGTCAGCACTTGAATCCCCTTCATTGTGTCAGCACCTGACCCTGTGCTGGTTCACAGCATTATTTTAAATTTTAATTCACTTACTTTGTGCTGGGATTGTCCTGATATTTAAAGGGAAAATAAGCCATCATGGTATTAAGGAGACATGCTTTCATTGTTTTGTGGATTGAATAAACTTGAAAGGAAAATAAAATGTGGACCTCTGGTTCATCAAATGAGCTGTGCGTGATCCCATCCTCTGTGTAACTTCTTCAAACTACTAAGTAACAGAGTTTTCCCCCACCCCAGACTTATTGTTCTATATTTTTTTTCACATAGGGCTTTGTACTCCNTATATGCAGCAAGAGAAGTCAGTGCTCATAGCTGCCGAGCCATCCCTCCAGCTCCTATATGCAGTAAGAGAAGTCAGTGCTCATAGCTGCCGAGCCATCCCTCCAGCTCCTATATGCAGTAAGAGAAGTCAGTGCTCATAGCTGCCGAGCCATGCCTCCAGCTCCTATATGCAGTAAGAGAAGTCAGTGCTCATAGCTGCTGTGCCATCCCTCCAGCTCCTATATGCAGTAAGAGAAGTCAGTGCTCATAGCTGCTGAGCCATCCCTCCAGCTCCTATATGCAGTAAGAGAAGTTAGTGCTCATAGCTGCCTAGCCATCCCTCCAGCTCCTATATGCAGCAAGAGAAGTTAGTGCTCATAGCTGCCGAGCCATGCCTCCAGCTCCTACAAGTAGCATTTTCTAGAAGACATGGAGGCCCCACCCTTCTTCCAGCCCCATCGTCCTGTTTCACCTCTTATGGACTCTCTGGTCTGTGTGTAGTCCAGCCCAGCCTTCCCTGGGATGCCCAACAGTACCAGTGAGGGATGAAGCAAGTCACTTGCACTTGTTTCCCTATGCACTGGTGAAGGGCTTGCTGCAGCCTCCCTCAGCATTCGGTGTGCTGTGCCTTTACCCTTCCTTAAGCATTATTGATTGGTAGCCTCTGCCTTTGTCTGCTTAGGTTGCTAGAAGGAAACACCAGAAGCTGGTTGGTCAACAGGACAAGTTTATTTCTAACAGGGTTCTGGAGACTGAGATGGCCCAGAACAAGAGGCCAGCAGAATCAGGATCTGGAAAGGATCCAATGTCTGGTTCATGGGTAGCAGCCTCTTTCTGTGTCCTTGCCTGGAAGAAGGGGTGTGAGAGTTCTCCAGAGTCTCTGTAAAGGCCCCTGACGCCACCGGTGATGATTGGATTGTGTTCCAATGAGCTCACTCCTTTCCCTGACCCTGCTTTCTCTTCAGCCGCCCTGGACATAAGGAATTGAACATAGGAGCTTTGGAAGGACAAGCTTTCCATCTCCTGTGTCTAAGGTTCTTCTATTACTGAAAGAGGTTATAAAGGCTTTTCTGTGTCCCCCAAAATAAACATATCAAGAAAATTTAATCCTCTTGTGACAAAAAAATAAATGGATGGAAAAAGAATTTGGGGGCTTTTTCCTAAATTAGTTTTTTAAAAGGATGAACACAGGAAATGAAAATAAATTGCAGAAAAGACTGCTTATAAAGGTCAAACCACCTCAGCTGACATCTTCATATATATATATATATATA
>VZQC01005410.1:323599-424336 GCA_009823505.1 Rhizomys pruinosus | reverse complement strand
TTTTTTTTTTTTTTTTGTCTTTTCGAGGCAGTAGCCCCAGCTATCCTGGAACTCACTCTGTAGACCAGGCTGCCCTTGAACTCACAAAGATCTGCCTGCCTCTGCCTCCCGAGTACTGGGATCAAAGGCGTGCGCCACCAGTCTTCTTATCCTATCCAACTCTGTCCCCGTGTGACTGTACGTGAGAGCATGGCTCTCGGGCTGTGGAACCTGATTGGGCCCTAATCCACGGTTCTGCTGGGGTCCTTTAACCTCATCAGGCACTCACCATACAGGTGGTGACCGAGCACGGGTTTACACATGTGGCCCTCATGGTAAGACCCCCTAAGTCACCTCGCAGGCATAGACAGGCATCTGAGTGAGGGGAGATTTCATCTTCCACCCGAACCTTCTGTGTGACCCTGTGTGTGTTCTGCCCTCTCTAGCTGCCTCTTCTGCCTGGAAATATTCTGTCTGAATTCTAACCTACTGCTTTCCGCCTCTGTCTTCCCTCCATTTCTCTTCCTTCATTCTTTTTAGTTTCCCATTATTCTCCGTTCCATTTGTTCTGTTTTGGACCCCCGAGTGCTGGCATATTCAGGGGTCCCCCAATTTTTCTGTCCAGATTGCTGTCCACTGGGATGCTGAGGACAGAATCCGGACGTTTTCCTGGTCTCCCTGTGAATTTCGGGACACTGATTTACACAGGCTTGCAGAACCTGTCTCAGAGACCCCCGTGTTAGTCGCTTAGACCTGGGGTCTCTGACCAGCACTCCTGACACTGAGTCGGACGCACCTTGGTCCTCAGATGGTGCTTTTTGAGGCCAAAAAGATTTCACTTCCTTCCTACATATTTTCTCTCTCTCTCCCTCTCCTTCTCTTCCTCTCCTCTCTGTAGTCTTTTTTTTTCTTTCTTTTACTGTGCACCCTGCCTACCCCAGTCATGTGGCTCTCCCACACCGCCAGGCACTGCTATGCCATGCCATGCCCTGCCGCCACTACATGCTGCTTTTCCGCAGACGCATTCAAACAGAAAAGGGAGTGACACTGTACTGCTTGCCTCCTTTCCATGGCAACCGTGCTAATCCACGCCCACTCAGCCGCCATCTTGAGGCTGTGCATGCCCCAGTTTCCATGGTGGAGCTAAACCACACCCTCTCGTACACCACATGAGTGAAAAGAGCAATACATGGGGAATATCTATACCAGACTTCAAATTATACTACAGGGCTATAGTCATAAAAACAGCTTGGTACTGGCACAAAAACAGACCTAATGACCAATGGAACAAAACTGAAGATCCAAACTTGAGCACATAAAATTTCAGCCACTTCATATTTGACAAGGGGGCCAAGAAGACACAATGGGGAAAAGACAGCATCTTCAGCAAGCAGTGTTGGCAAAACTGGATCACCACTTGTAGAAGAATGAAATTAACCCACCTACCTCTCACCCTGTACAAAAGTCAACTCCAGATGGATTAAAGACCTCAATGTGAAGCCCCAAACTCTGAAGGCCATAGAAGATAAAGTTGGCAGCAGACTACAAGACATAGGCATAAGAAAAGACTTCCTAAATCAAACAGCAGCTGTACAAGAATTAAGATTGACAATTGACAAATGGGACCTCATTAAACTCAAAAGCTTCTGTACATCAAAAGAAACAATCAAGGAAGTGAAGAGAAAACCCACAGAGTGGGAGGAAACCTTCACCACAGATACATCTGATAAAGCATTGATTTCCAGAATATATAAACTACTCAAAAAACAAAGAAGAAAGAAAACAAATGACCCACTCAATAGATGGAGCAAAGAGCTGAACAGAGACTTCACAAGTGAGGAATTAGAGATGGCTGAGAAACATCTTAAAAAGTGTTCAATGTCACTAATTATTAAGGAAATGCAAATTAAAACCACTTTAAGATATCATCTTACTCCAATAAGACTGGCTAGGATCAAGAAAAATGATACCAAGTGCTGGAGAGGTTGTGGGGAAAGGAGAACACTCATCCACTGCTGGTGGGTATGTAAACTCATACAGTCACTATGGAAAGCAGTGTGGAGAACCCTTGGAAGACTTGGAATTAACTTGCCACCTGACCCAGCCACACCACTCCTGGGCATGTACCCAAAAGACTCATCTTACCCCAGAGATACATGCACAGCCATGTTTATTGCAGCTCTCTTCACAATAGCAAGGAGCTGGAACCAACCCAAATGTCCCTCAACTGATGAGTGGATAGAGAAAATGTGGTACATCTACACAATGGAGTTCTATGCAGTGGTAAAGAAAGGTGACATCATGAACTTTGCAGGTACATGGATGGAGCTAGAAGATATGTTGAGTGAAGTAACACAGTCCCAGAAAAACAAACGACAAATGGTATCCCTCATCTGTGGATGCTAGCACCAATTACCTAATTGTATGTTCAACTGAGCAACGTCAATGTGATTTGAAAACAACTGTGCTCTTGTATTGTAGAATCCCTTAAAAAAATAAACAAAGAAAAAAAAAATGAAAAGAAAGGATAAAACAGCCTCACTGTTTGCAAATTGGTTTTACATGAAGGATGCTTGTACTCATAAATTATTACTTATTGTTAAAAAATGAAAAAAAAGAATAAAAAACCCTAGATTTTATAGATTTATAGATAATAAAATAATTGTACTTCATACAGTAGCTGCTCTCCCCTTTCTGTAACACTCTCAGATCTATCTAGATTACAAAATATTTATAAGGAGAAATATTTCAAGTGGTTGTGGACACAAGTGAGGGTTTTATTTAGTTTTAAAGTTATTGTAAAATATTTCTAAGAAGTCTTTATGTTCTTGGGCTGGAGAGATGGCTCAGCATTTAAGAACACTGGTTGCTCTTGCAGAGGACCTGGGCTCAATTCCCAGCATACACATGGCCTCTAAGAACTTCCTTAACTCCAGTTCCAGGAGATCAGATGCCCTCTTCTGACCTCCATGGCATTTCATGACAGGGGTGCACTTACATACATGCAGACAATACACTCATACACAGAAAATAGAAATAATTAATACCTAATATTTTAAAAAAGAAATCATTGTATTCTTTTATTTGAGATTTAACTTCAGAAAAGGTCTTACATAGAACATAAATAATGCAGTACATTTCATAACAATTCATTATTTCAGTCTCATTAAAATTGGAGGGACAATGACTACTAAGCTACATATCACTAGATAGCAATGTGGGAAAAAAAATTTTGGCAAAATAAATTTCCAATAAATGTGGAGAGATATCTTACTGACATATGGATAGTGTTTAAAAATAATATTTTATCATTTTTATATGAGAATGTAAAATACATCCATTTTTAAATTGAATATATTTTTGAATGTATACATGTATAAACTATGTCACTATATAAATAGAAAAAGATAACACTTTATAGGGAATTTCCTAATTTGTTTTGTTTTGTTTGGTCTTTTCGAGACAGGGTCTCCCTGTAGTCCCAGCTGTCCTGGAACTCACTCTGTATACCAGGCTGGCCTTGAACTCACAAAGATCCACCTGCTTCTGCCTCCCAAGTGCTAGGATTAAAGGCGTGCACCACCACACCCGGCTCCTAATTTGTTTAAAAATAAGTAAAATAAAAATGTGAATACGTCATGTTCAATAAACAAAATGTATTTTAACTAAATATAAAATTGTATAGATTGTACAAACCAGAAATAATATCAATACAAATGTAACGGGGGCCATCTTGTGCTTCAAATAATGAATAAAATAACCCTTGTATTGATCTAACTTCCCTTATTTTTAAATTATACATATTTTAAAAACTCATGCTTTTCATCATTATTGACTTATTTATTGCTACAGTTATTTTCTTAAAAGTTCTGATCTCTGTAGGCATTGCATGACATAGGTACACTTATGCACATGCAGGCAATACACTCATGCACA
This sequence comes from Rhizomys pruinosus, assembly GCA_009823505.1. Lineage (NCBI taxonomy): Eukaryota > Metazoa > Chordata > Mammalia > Rodentia > Spalacidae > Rhizomys > Rhizomys pruinosus. The sequence goes on along the minus strand of VZQC01005410.1, from coordinate 420,421 downwards.
TAAAATAAAATAATAATAAAATATAATAAATAAAAAAATTAAACATTAATTAGCCTTTAAAAAGTTGTAGTAATATCACATAGTAATACCAACTCAAAATTAAGAATTATGATGTTTTTTTATTTTTTACTGGAAAGTCATTAATATTCACTATTTATTCTGCTTTGGTTCTCAATGGAAGCAAGATGTTTGTCAGCAGCATTATTTATGAATATTACTTTGAGGAATTCTAACAACATAATCAGATGATAATTCTATTTCTTCAATAAACAACCTTTGTTCATTGCATTTATAGCATAGAAGGCTGAAATTCTTAAAGAGAATGGTTTCTGATAAAAATTTGTGTTTGCTTATGTACAACTTAACTCACATACAGACACACACAGGTTCCATAAAGTTTACTCTGACTTTTGCATCATATTTTTCATTGTTTCTGCTTTTCCACTATCCTAGATGACTCTTTCTAGCTCATCCATAGACAAGCTATTCACTTGAGTCAACATCTGTCAAAATTCTGAGTCTCTCAGCAATGTGACCCTCATAGAGCCTTCCACTAAGAGGCCAAAGGAGCCTTTTTTATCTCAATTATACTTTATAACATGCATTTAACCAGAATAGATTCTTACCCTTCTTTCTGTTAAAACATCAATAGAAACTTCGATTTTTCTACTTCTTTAAGTGATGTCAAGAGCTGAGGAAGAAGAAATACACTTGAATCAAATACAGATAGTATCCACTGGGAAGGGATAGAACCTTTAAGAGGTGGGGCCTAGTAGGAGGGAGTTGGGCAGTGCTGTGTGCCCTTAATGGGTGTATTGCATTCTAGACTCTCTCTCTCTCTTTGGTTTCCCTTTCACTCTGAGTTAAAAGCTCACTCCACCACAGGCTCAAAGCAAGAAATTCTGTAAATCATACATCAAAACCAATGAAGTGCTGAGCCAAATTAAACTTTCTATCTCCTGCATGTTTACTGCCTCGGGTATTATGCCATAGTGTCAGAAATCTAACAGATTACTTCATAAGAGAATTTAACAGAAGCAGAAAACAAGGAAAGAGGCACTCCAGTAGTGGTTTTTGTTAAGGAGCCTAAGAATTCTTCAGGAAATCCCAAGCACCATTTGACATTTTTCCAGGTGAAAGGTCAACAGATGAGTCGAGTCAGGACATGCTTTTCCATTTGTTAGGCAAGATCATGTGTGTGTAACATGCTATTTGCTGTACCTGCTGTGGGGCCATATGCAGCTAGATGGCAACGCTTATGGTTTGGTTATTGTGAGGATGATTGTTCCCGGTATAGCACAAAGGGCTCAGGTGTAGTAGCCAGTATGCTGAGAATTATGCAGTGCGCCTGCGCAGAGCTTGTCCCTCATCTACCTAACCTTCCCTAGGCAGGGGAGACCATACAAGCAGCTGAGTTACAGACCTGGGCCAATCACAAGGCGACAGGACTGCACTAAGAGGAGAGCCCAATGCGAACAGTACATAAACCCTAACCTTCCCCCAGTAAATGAATCCATGGCAGCTTGCCCTCTGCCTGCGTTCACCCAATTCCCAGGGTCTGTGTCTTGACTCTGCGCCTCTCACCCCCTTCCTTCATGGTCAGACCACAAAATTCCCTAGCGGCCTGGGGGATTGTCTACACTCAGGATGTAAACCCCAATGAGGAATGCTCATCCCAATTAGAATTAGAAACAGTTAGCTTAATGAAAGAAAAAAAAAAAACCCTCAAATATCAGAAATGAAGGCCCTTGGAATCCAGACTAGAGCTTACTAGATATTATAGAGAAAAACACAAATTTTTGTCATTTAGTCTGTTCTTTTTTGGAGAGAGGCTGAAAAAGCTACCAGGCCTGGAGATGACAAGACTCTGAAGACTTTAGACAGTGGCCAAGGGATCCAGATAGTCCAGCTGCCCAACCCATTCTCTCACATGCTAAGTGTGAATCTGGTTTTTCCCCCCACGCTGAAAACTGGGAACATAGCCAGCTAAAGCCAGAATGAATTAATCCTGTGTAAAATGCTCTGTTAGGAAATTGTTCTCACCCAGGGTGAATCAGCCAAGTGGAGGAACATGGGAAGGGCACGAGGCCGGAAGAGCTTTCTCAACAGAGAGACAGGCAGATAGCATGTTACGGAAGCTTAAAGCACACAGGGACTATTGTACTCTAAACATTGGAGCTTAATATGTCCTGGACTTGCAATAGGCAGTGAAGGACTCTCTCATGATAGCGCACAGTGGCAGTGATGTGCAGCTCCCAGTTCACCACAGGATCATGAAGAGAAGGCGGGATTGTGCATAGCATTGGTGTACTAAATGCATTTTCAACTGAAAATGTAATGCATGATTTCAACTTAAATTAGTGTGTCATGATGTGACAACTTTGCTGATAGTGAAGTGTCTGTGTTGGAAGACAGCTAAACAGTACATGAAAGGAAGAAAAGACAGCACCAAGCTGGAGATGAAGTCACAGAGTCTTGTGTGGAAGGCTGTCTCTGATGTGCTTAGAATTACATTCTTCATCCTCCAGAGAACAGGAAAGAGCTGGGGAGGTAATCTCCTGAACCAGTACTGTCTTTTATTTGGTTTCCCTTATAATAATCTCATGTCTATATCTGCTCAGGCATCCAAAATGCAGGTGGGTTAAGTTATACATAAGCAAAGACAAATTTTTTTTAGAAACCATTCTCTTTAAGAATTTCAGCCTTCTATGCTATAAGTATAATGAACAAAGGTTGTTTATTGAAGAAATAGAATTATCATCTGATTATGTTGTTAGAATTCCTCAAAGTAATATTCATAAATAATGCTGCTGACAAACATCTTGCTTCCATTGAGAACCAAAGCAGAATAAATAGTGAATATTAATGACTTTCCAGCAATTCTACATGTTCTCTGCTCCTATGGGGAGGATGTTGATCAACATTAAGAGATGGCTGGACAATTTATACATCAGATGATGCTGAACAAGCTTGACACACAAACTACAAAAATGAAGAATCCCATCAGCGGACCATTATATCAATATAAATAACTCAATTATTGTTATAAAGAAAATATTTGATAATTGAAAATCTTCATTGTAATTAAAATTATACACTGTTTTAATAGAAGAAAATATTCTAATCTTAAAGACAGGATGTGCCAAAACTCAGAGAGAATGAGTTTTTTAAGTAAGATCAAATTCACAATTAAAGTTATTTGCAAAATACAAGATACATAAACAAATTCTAATCTGTGAGTAGTCATTTGCAAATATTTTACTACTACTAATATTTGGGTAGTTATAAATTAGTATATAAGAATTTCTAAGGATTTTTCTGTCTAGTTTCTTTCCTATAAGGCTTTATAATGTAAAAATTGACAAGCTGATGGTGAAATTTGCATAGAAATGAAAATAATATTGAGTATCCTAATAACTTTGGAAAAGACAATCAGAATAGGAGGACTTACATCATCCAATTTAAATACATTATACGACTATAATACTGGTCCATAATTAGAACCAAATAAGTTGAATAGAATAGAGAGTCTGATAATAGATTCACATATCTATGGTCAGTTAATATTTGACAAAAATAGAGACAATTGAGTCAAGAAATGAAAATATTCAAAAACTGTTGCTAACAAAGACCATTGAATAATCAGATGCAAAAACTAGAACCTATTCCCAACTTTGCATCTCAGTATATAAGCACTAAATTCAGGCTTATCCCTAGTAGATTTAAAAACTTCAGCCACAAAATAGGTCTGACTTGGAATCTTTATTTTTAAAATTTTAATTAATTCTTTTTTTACATAGCATGTTGATGTATTTTTATTTAGGTTTTGTTTATTTCATACAAGATTTCCTAATCAAATTTAGATCCATTTCCCCTTCCCTGCTCCCCACCGCACCAGATCTATGAATTCTGGCATACATGCCTTTCATCTTTTTCTCAGCCTTTTTGAATTTTTGGGTGCAGAAGTTTACTGTTTTGGACAGAAGTTTACTGTTTCAGTCAGTTCCTTGACCCAGTCTTTTTGCTGTTGCTCCTTCCAATTTGTATTACTCCAAAATATGCCTACATACATGACACACATATACCAAAATTATGATGTCTAAAAATAAACTATAGGTCAATTTCAAACATGTTCAGGGATTCACATTTTGAAAGTAGAGTTACATTATGGTGAAGAAAAAAATACTACTTTACACTGCTATATTATATAGCAAGTTGACAAGTAACATCAGGTATTATATTTACTAAAAAAAGAAAGGAAAAGAAGGAATTATTCAGTTTGCTTCTAAAGAGAGATTTGGTGGGTGTTGGATGCACAAATGAGGGACAACATATGTCACTTGTTTTTCTGGGATTGTGTTACGTCACCCAGCATAATGGCTTCTATTTCCATCCATTTACCTGCAAAGTTCACGATGTCATATTTCTTTACTGCTGCATAGAACACCACTGTGTAGATGTACCCCATTTTTCTTTATCCACTCATCAGTTGAGGGACAGTTGGGTTGCATCCAGATATTTGTTATTTTGAAGATAGCTGCAATAAACATAGATATGCATGTATCTTTGTGATAGGATGAGTCTTGTGAGTATAGACCCAGGAGTGGTATGACTGGGTAAGGTGGTAGGTTCATTTTTAGTCTTTTAAGAGTTCTCCACAGTATCTTCAATAGGGGTTGTAGTGAGTTTGCATTCCCATCAGCAGTGGATGAGTGTTCCTCTTTCCCCACAATCTCTCCAGCATTTGGTGTCCTTTGTTTTCTTGATCATAACCAGTCTTACCAGAGTAAGATGAAATCTTAAACTGCTTTTAGTTTGCATTTCATTAATTATTAGTGACATTGAACAGTTTTTAAAATCTTTCTCAGCCATCTTTAATTCTTCATTCGTAAAGTCTCTGTTCATCTCGTCTTTTGAGTGTGTCATTTGTTTTCTTGCTCCTTTGTTTTTTGAGTAGTGTATATAATATTAATGCTCTATCAGATGTATCACTGGTGAAGGTTTTCACCCACACTGTGGGTTTTCTCTTCCCTTCTTTGATTGTTTCTTTCACTGTACAGAAACTCTTGAGTTTAATATGGTCCCACCTGTCAATTTTTGACAATATTTCTTGTGCAGCTGCTGTCTGATTAGAAAGTCTTTCCCTAAAGCTATGTCATGTAGGTTACTGCCAATGCTTTCTTCTATCACCTTCAGAATTTTGGGTTTCACATTGAGGTCCTTGATCCAATTGGAGTTGATTTTTGTACAGGGTGAGAGGTAGGGGTTTAATTTTATTCTTCTACAAGTGATGATCCAGTTTTGCCAACACCGTTTGCTGAAGATGCTGTCTTTCCTCCTTTAAGTTTTCTTAGCCCCTTTGTCAAATATGAGATGGCTGAAGTTGCATGTGCTCAAGTTTAGATCTTCAATTTTCATCCAAAAAGAGCAATGCAAGGGGGATCACTATACAAGACTTCAAACTCTATTACACGGCTATAGATGGGAATACTTTGGTCCAAGCTCTTCTGGCATTCATCCTTTGCATTGAAAAGTCAGCTGTAATTCTGATGGGTTTCCCTTTATATGTAACGTGTTCTTTTGTGGTTTTCAGTATTCTGTCTTTGTTTTAAGCATCTAGCATTTTGATTATGATATGGTCATGGAGAGTTTCTTTTTTGATCTTGCCTATTTGGTGGTCTTGGTGTTCTATGAGCTTCTTGTATTTGTGTGGATATATATATATATATATATATATATATATATATTAATATATATTAATTTTTTTTTTTTTCTTCTTTATTTTGTTGAAGATTTGATCAAGTACTAGTTGTCTTGGATTCTTTTCCTTCCTCTCTCCCTTGATGCAGAGGTTTGGTCTCTTCATGTGTCCCACATTTCCTGATTATCCACTCTGTTTTTTTTTTTTTTTTTTTTTGAATTTTTCATAGTCTTTGCTGAGCTCCCCAGTACTTCCATGTTTACTGAGTTTTCTTCCATCCCTTCCTGTTGACTGTATAAGTGTTTGATTTCCTTTTTCATTTCAGGTTGAGATTTCGTTAGTGTTTCCACTTCCTTCAGGAGTTTGCCATCCTCTCCTAGAGATTTGATTTGCCGCTTCTCTGTGTGGTTAGCTTCCTTTTTCCTTTAAGCATGGGATCTCTTCAATGTTTCCATTTTCTTCCGGAGTTGGTTGTTCTCTCCCTTTAGTTCTCTGATTTGTTCTTTATATTCCTTGATTTCTCTGAGTATGTCTATGATTGTTTTTTTTTAAGATCTGTGTCCTAGTCTACCTCCAGGAAGATCTCATTGTTGGAGTCTTCTATAGGACTGATACCATTTGGTGGGAATTTATTATTAAGCTTTTCCATTGTTTTTTTTTTTTTTTTTTTTTTTTTTTTTTTTCCATTGTGCTTTTTGCATGTGATTTGATTTGTTGTTTGTAATCTGATGCAAAGTTCAAATGTTTCTTCACTATGTTGACGGCCTGTTCCTCTAGGTTGGTTATGGAGTGGCAGGTTTACTGTCTCTTCTGTTACCTGTGACTACTCCAGAGTCACAACCACTGTTCCCACCAGAATGCCCACACAACAAATCACAGGAGGGGGGCACAGGCCTGTTTGGCCTGCACATTGGTAATGGAGATGCGGTCTCCTTGTCCTAGATCCTTGTCTCCACTGAGGTGTGCAGACACTCACATGGTCTGGACTGGAACAATATATGTTTTAATGTACTTTTTAAAGCTATATCTATAGTAATATCAGTCAAAGTATTATTTTTACTAACAAATTACCCACCTTGACTTACATAAAAGGATTTGGTGCTAAGATCCACAAATGAGGAATACCATATGTCATTTGTTTTTGAGAGTGTGTTACTTCACTACAGCTTCTAACTCCATCCTCTTACCTGCAAAATTCATGATGTCAACTTTCTTTACCACTGCAAAGAACTCAATTGTGTAAATGTACCACATTTTTATTATCCACTCAACACTTGAGTTGTTTCCAGCTCTTTCCTATTGTGAAAAGAGCTGTAATTAAAGTGGTTGTGCACATATCTTTGCTACAGATGAATTCTTTGGGTATACATAAAGGAGTGGTATGACTGGGTCAAAAGGTAGTTTCAGTTTTAGTCTTTAAAGGGTTCTCCACATTACTTTCCATAGGGGTCGCACAAGTTTGCAATCCCACCAGCAGTGAATGAGTTTTCCCCTTTCCCCACAACATCTCCACCATTTGATATAATTGGTTTTCTTGATCATAGCTTGTCTTACTGATGTAAGATGAAATCTTAAAATGGTTAATTACTAATGATGTTAAACATTTTTTTATACATTTTATTTATTTTGTATGTGTATGAATGTACTGTCTGCATGTAGGTTTGTGCACCCGTGTCGTGCAATGCCGCAGAGGTCAGAAGAGGGTGTCGGATTCTCCTGGAACTGGAGTTTTCCTGGAATTGGAGTTACAGACGGTTCTTAGCCGCCATGCGGGTGCTGGGGATCGAACCCAGGTCCTCTGCAAGAGCAGTCTGTGCTCTTAACCGCTAGGCTATCTCTCCAGCCCGTTGTTAAACACTTTTTAAGATGTTTCTTATCCATCTTTTTTCTTCTCTTGAGAAGTTTCTGTTCAGATCTTTAGCCCATCTTTTAATTGGGTCATTTATTTTCTTGGTCTACTTTGAGTAGTTTATATACTCTGGTTGTCAAACCTTTGTCTGATGTGTCACTGGTGAAGGTTTCCTCCCACTCTGTGGGTTTTCTCGGCACTTTCTTTAATTGTTTCTTTTGCTGTACAGAACCATTTTAGTTTAATGAGGTCCCAGTTGTTGATTGTTGGCATATTTTCCTGTGTCTGAAAGTCTTTTCCTACACTTATATTTTTTAGGTTACTGCCAATATTTTCTTCTAACATTTTCAGAGTTTAAGATTTCACATTGAACTCTTTGATCCATTTAGAATTGACTTTTGTACAGGGTGAAAGGTATTGCTTTATTTTCATTCTTCTACAAGTGGTGGTTCAGTTTTTGCCAGTAGCATTTGCTGAAGATACAATCTTTCTTCCACTGAGTATCCTTGTTCCCGGTCAAATATCAGGTGACTAAAATTGTGTGTACTCATGTTTGGATCTTCAATTTCTTTACATTGATCTACCAGTCTATTTTGGTGACAATACCATGCTGTTTTTATGACTATAGCTCTGTAACATATTTTGAAATCTGGTATAGTAATCCCACTTGCATTACTCTTTTTGCTCAGGGTTGCTTTGGCTATCCAGTGTCTTTTGTTTTTCCATATAAATTGTAGGACTTTTTTTTCCAGTTCTGAGAAGAAATTCATGGGGATTTTGAATGATATTTCATTGTACCTATATATTACTTGGGGTAAGATGGTCATTTTCAGTATTTTAGTTTTTCAAATCTATGAGCATAGGAGCCCTTTCCGTTCTCTGGCATCTTCCTCAATCTCCTTCAAAGATTTAAATTTTCATTGGAGAGATATTTAATGTCTTTGGTCAGGTATATATATATATAGTTATTTTATTATATAATAATCAACATATATTTATTAATAATTATATATGATATATATATCATATATATTATGATATTTATTTATATATATATATATATATAGTTAAGGCTATTGTGAATGGGATGGTTTCCATGTACTCCTTCTCCAATTGCTTGTTCTTGGCATATAGAAAGGCTACTGATTTTTGTAGACTAATTTTTTAACCTGCCACTTTACTGAAAATGTTAATCATTTCTAGGAATTTTCTGGTGTAATTTTTGGCGTCTCTTAGGTATAATATCATTTCAACTGCAAGAAGGTATAGATTGACTTGTACTTTTCCAATAAGAACTCCTTTAGTTTCCTTGTCTTATTTCTCTAGCAAGAGTTTCAAGCACTATATTGAAAAGCAGTGGAGATAGTAAGCAGCCTTTCTGAGTTCTTGACTTTAATGGAGAATGCATCTAGTTTTTCTGCATTTGGAATGATGTTGCCTGTGTGTTTGTTGTATATAGCTTTAATTATGTTGAGGTATATTCTTTCCAGTCCATTCCCTCTAGTACTTTAAACATAAAGGCATGTTGAATTTTATCAAATACCTTTTTCTGCTTCCATTGATCCATTGAGATGACCGTGTGGTTTTTGTCTTTGAGTCCATTTATATTATTTATTACTTTTGTTGATTTACATATGTTGAACCATCCGTGCATCTCTGGAATAAATCCAACTTGATCATGGTGGATGAACTTTTTGATGTTGTTTGTATATAGGTTTCTTTTTTGGTCTTTTTGAGACAGAATCTCCCTTTAGTCCCAACTTGCCTGGAGCTTGCTAGGTAGACAATGCTGGCCTTGATCTCACAGAGATCCGCCTGCCACTGCCTCCCCCTCCTGAGTGCTAGGATTAAAGGCACTTGCCACCATGCCCAGCTTCCATATATACAGTTTGCAACTATTTTGTTGAGAATTTTTGCATCTATATTCATCAAGAATATGGGTCAATAGTTTTCTTTTTTGCTTGCACCTTTGCCTGGTTTTGGTATAGAAGGAATTTGGTAAATTTACCTCTGTTTCTATCCTTTTGAATAGCTTGAGTAATAATGGCTGTAGGTCCTCTTTAAAAGTCTGGTAGAATTCTGTTGTAAATCCATCTGGTCCTGGAGTTAGTGTAGTTGGGAAATTTTGTATTACTGTTTCAATTTTGGTATATGTTATGGGTCTGCTTAAGCAGTTGATCCTTTCTTGGTTGATCCTTTCTTGGTTAAGCTTTGGCCATTCCCATGATTTCAGATATTCATCCATCTATCTTAGGCTTTCAAATTTAATAAGTATGGGTTTGTAAAGTATCCTCATATAATTTACTGAATCTTTTTGTTATTTGTTGTGATGTTTCTCCTTTCATTTTTAATTTGGTTGATTTGGAATTACTTTTTCTTTGTTTTGTTTAACTAGGTCTGTCTATCTTGTTTACCCCTTCAAAAGACACATTGATTCTTCGTATTGTTTACTTTGTTTCTCTTTCATTATTCTCCACTCTGATTTTTATTATTTCTTCTTATCCATTGGGTTTTGGATTAATTCCTTCTTCACTCTCAAGTGTTTTGAGTTACAATGTTAGGTCCTTTATTTCAGGAAGTGGTCAGTTTTGGAGAAAATTCCACAGGGTGTTGAGTAGAAAGTATATTCTTTGGAGCTTGGGTGGAATATTTGATAGATGTCTCTTACCATTTGGTGTATTGTATTGTTCAGTTCAGATGTCTCCCTGATTATTCTTTGTTAGGGTGACCTGTCTAATGGACACAGTGTGGTATTTAAGTCCCCTACTGTCAGAGTGTTGCAATTAATCTGTACCTTAAAATCTTATAGAATTGTGTTTATGAAGTGTGGTGCACCAGAGTTTGATATTCTTGATCATATATTTTCTTGGTTAACTGTTCTTTGATAAGAATGAAGTGACCCTCTTCATCTCTTTGTATTAGTTTTAGTTTAAGGTCTATTTTGTCTGATATTAGAATAGCAACACCTGCTTGGTTCTTAGTGCCATTTGCTTGGAATGTTTTTATTCACTCTTTCACCTTAAAATAGTGCCTTCCTTGAAAGTGAGATGGGTTTCTTGCAGACAACAAAAAGATCGATTTTGTTTCTTAATCCATTCTACTAGTCTCTGTATCTTGACTTGGGAGTTCAGTCCATTATTGAGAGATGAATATTGCTTCCCATCATTATAGTTTCTGTATGTATTCTTGGTCTATGTTTGTATTTCCAGTTACACATTCATTAATTACTTTTTGTTGCCATTTAGGTATAGTCTTTCCTTTCTTCTGCTCTTTGTATTGGTTCAAGTATTCTCTGAAGGGTTGGTTTCTGGACATGAATTCTTTCAGTTTACTATGTCATGAAAGATTTTTTTCTTTCTCCTTCAATAATAGATATTTTTTCTGAGTAAATTATTCTGGGTTGGCATCTGTAGTGATTTAGAACTGGGAATAATTTGGTCCAAGCTCTTCTGGCTTTCATAATTTGCATTGAAAAATCAACTGTAATTCTGATGGGTTTTCTTTATAAGTGACTTGTTTTTTTCTTGCAGCTTTCTGTATTCTCTTTTTGTGTTGAGCATGTAGTGTTTTTACTATGATATGGCATGGAAAATTTCTTTTCTGGTCCTTTATATTTGGTGTTCTAAGTGCTTCTTGTTTTTGTATGGGTATGTCTTACCTTAATGTGGAATTTTTTTTCTACAATCCTGTTGAAGATCTGGTCAATACCATTATCCTGAGATTCTTCTCTTTCATATATACCTATGACGCATATGTTTGGTCTATTCATGGTGTCCCACATTTATTTATTATGCCATTCCTGTGTTTCTTTAAAATGTTTTCATTATCTTTATTTTGAACAGTCCAATTCATCCATGTTATCTTCCAGTCTTGATATTCTATTTTCTATTTCATTCATTCTGTTACTGAGGCTTTCCCCTATCCTTTCTAGATGGCTGGTTGAGTGTTCCATTTCCTTATTTCAGCGTGGGTTTACTTCAGTATTTCCATATCTTTTGTGAATTCATCCAGAGGCTTATCATTGTCTTCTTTTAGCTTATCCCTTTCTTCCTTCAGTTTTTTGATTTGTTTGTTTGTATGTTCCTTAAATTCCTTGCATTCTTTGATCATGTTTATTATGGTCCATTTAAGATCCAGGTCCTTGGTTATATTTAGGCGGTCCTCATTATAGGAGTTTTCTAGTAGTATTGGTAGTATTTAGTGGAGATTTATTATTTGGGTTTCTTTTGTTATTTTTTTTTCATTGTGATTTTGACATGTGGATTTCTTTTGTTGTTTGTGATTCTGCAATGAAACTCAAGTGTTTCTTTGTTGAATCGAAGATTAGTTTTGCTTGTATTCTTCAGGTGGGTTTATTGTTGTCTTATTAGGTATGAAAGGCTAGTTGGCTTAGACTCTAGGTTTTCACTTCTGGCTTTGTACTAGAGATATCAGCTATTTCTTGCAAAACTAATCAGGAGATACTCCACCCACCAGTTGTACAGGGCTTGTTTCAGATGTCTGTGTCTAAGTCCAGGAGCAGGGAAGCCTAGCCTGGAGTAGAGAGAGTGGCCGCAGGTATTCCTCAGCAAGTGGGCAGAGATTCTGGAAGGTTGTGGCCAGAAGACACTGCCCTGTCTCACCTGCTGGGAACCACTGGGGCTGATTGGGTATCAGGGCCTGTCCTCCCTCACCTGCCCATAATTAATTCTTCATAGACCATATTATATATGTAATAGAGTACAATACATTAAGTGGGAGTAGTAAGTGGAGGGGCAGGGAGCGGAATAGATCTAAATACCATCAAAATGTGTGTGCTGTATAGCTTTAGTGTCAACTTGACACACCTGGGTTGAGGGAGCCTCAATTGGGGAATTGGCTCCATTGGACTGGCCTGTGGCCATATCTGTGGAGTATTGTCTTGATGGTCAAGTAGTGTGGAAGGGCCCAGCCCACAGTGAGTGGTGCCACCCTGGGCAGGTGGTTGTGTATGGTATAAGAAGGCAGACTGGGCATAAGCCAGAAGAGCAAGCCAGTGAGCAAACATTCCTCCATGGCCTGTGCTTCAGCTCCTGCCTCCAGGTTCCTGCCCTGAGTTCCTGCCTCGGGCTCCCTGAGTGATGAACTGTGACCCAGGAGATGTAAGCTGAATAAACCCTTTCCTTCCCAAGTTGGTGTCAGTCAGAGTGTTTTGTCACAGCAATGGAAGACAAACTACAACAATGTGTCATATGAAAATCACAAAAATTTAATAATTTTTTTTTTTTGGTATTTTTGAGACAGGGTCTCCCTGTAGCCCCAACTGGCCTGGAACTCACTCTGTAGACCAGGCTGGTCTTGAACTCACAAAGATCCACCTGCCTCTGCCTCCCAAGTGCTAGGATTATAGGCATGTCCCACCACACCCAGCTAAAAATTTAACAATTTTTAAAAGAAAAATAAAATTTTACCTAAGCTCTGAACAGATATTTATTGGTAAATATCCATTGTTTGAAATCTATCACACTAGATATGGTGACAAACATCTATAATCTCAGGTCTTCTAAGGTAGGGAACAAGATCATTAGCCCCAGGATACTCCGAGTTCATACTAAGATCATGAGTCCCAGGATATTCCGAGTTCATACTAAGATCATGAGTCCCAGGATACTTCGAGTTCCATATTAAAACCATGAATCCCAGGATACTCCAAGTTCCATACTAAGATCATGAGTCCCAGGATACTCCAAGTTCCATACTAAGATCATGAGTCCCAGGATACTCCGAGTTCATACTAAGATCATGAGTCCCAGGATACTCTGAGTTCATACCAAGATTATGAGTCCCAGGATACTCTGAGTTCCATACCAAAATCATGAGTCCCAGGATACTCCAAGTTCCATACCAAGATCATGAGTCCCAGGATACTCCAAGTTCCATACCAAGATCATGAGCCACAGGATACTGAGAGTTCATACTAAGATCATGAGTCCCAGGATACTCCAAGTTCCATACTAAGATCATGAGTCCCAGGATACTCCGAGTTCATACTAAGATCATGAGTCCCAGGATACTCTGAGTTCATACTAAGGTCATGAGTCCCAGGATACTCCAAGTTCCATACCAAGATCATGAGTCCCAGGATACTCTGAGTTCCATACCAAGATCATGAGCCCCAGGATGCTCTAAGTTCCATACCAAGATCATGAGTCCCAGGATATTCCGAGTTAATACTAAGATCATGAGTCCCAGGATACTCTGAATTCATACTAAGATCATGAGTCCCAGGATACTCCGAGTTCCATACCAAGATCATGAGTCCCAGGATACTCCAAGTTCATACTAAGATCATGAGTCCCAGGTGACTCAGAGTTCCACACCAAGATCATGAGCCACAGGATACTCCGAGTTCCATACCAAGATCATGAGTCCCAGGATACTCTGAGTTCCATACCAAGATCATGAGTCCCAGGATACTCCGAGTTTATACTAAGATCATGAGTCCTAGGATATTCCAAGTTCATACCAAGATCATGAGTCCCAGGATACTCTGAGTTCCATACTGAGATCATGAGTCCCAGGATACTCCAAGTTCCATACTGAGATCATGAGTCCCAGGTTACTCAGAGTTCCATACCGAGATCATGAGTCACAGGATACTCCGAGTTCATACTAAGATCATGAGTCCGAGGATATTCCAAGTTCATACTAAGATCATGAGTCCCAGGATACTCCAAGTTCATACTAAGATCAATAGTCCCAGGATATTCCAAGTTCATACCAAGATCATGAGTCCCAGGATACTCCAAGTTCCATACTGAGATCATGAGTCCCAGGATACTCCGAGTTCCATACTGAGATCATGAGTCCCAGGATACTCCAAGTTCCATAATAAAACAGCCTCAGAGAGCACAACAAAAGAACAATATGGATAAAGTAGATAATAACTCCACATCAAACTCTACGGAGCATGTGGAGAACTCCTACAATGGGATCTCCCTAGAGGTAGCCCAGAACACAGATCATAGAATAACAATCACAGATATATTCAAAGAAATCATAGGACTAAGGGGAGAGAATGAAAAATTCAGAAAGGACGTAGAGGGAGACAATGACAAACTTTGGAATGAACTAAAAGGAGAAAATGACAGGCTCCAGAAAGAGCTAGAGCAAAAAAAAAAAAATGGCAAACTCCAGAAGGAAGTGGAAACACTGAAAAGATGCAATGCTGAAATGAAAAAAGAAACCAATTAGTGAAACAGGGAGTACAAGAAAAGATTGAGAAGCTCCAAGAGGATGTTCAAATAATAAAGAAAACACAGGAAGAAATGGAAAAGGAAATCAAACAGGCATCCAATCAAAAGGGAAGAAATAGGAAAAAAGCTGCAGAAACAGAATGGAAGAAGCAGAAAAAAGAAAATCAGACCTAGAAGATAATACAGAATAACTAAAAAGCTCAAGTAAAGACTATGAAAAATTTAAAAATTCACAAGAGTGGAACAACCAGGAAATGTGGGACACTGAAAAGATCAAACCTCCAAATCATAGGGATAGAGGAAGGAGAAGAATCCCAAGAGAATGGTATTGATCAGATTGTCAATGGAATAATAGATGAAAATATCCCCAAATTAAAAAAAGACAAGCCCATACAAACACAAGAAGCACACAGAACACCAAATAGACAAGATCAGAAAAGAAACTCCCCCTGCCATATCATAGTTAAAATCCTAGACGCCCAAAACAAAGACAAAGTTCTGAAAGCCACAAGAGAAAAACAAGTTACATATAAGGGGAAACTTATCAGAATTACAGCTGACTTTTCAGTGCAAACTATGAAAGCAAGAAGAACATGGACCAAAGAATTCCCAGTTCTAACCGACTACAATGACAACCCAGGTTACTATACCCAGCAAAAATGTTGATTCTAGTTGAAGGAAAGAGAAAAATCTTCTATGACATAAACAAGATGAAAGAATACATGTCCAGAAAACCAATCCTTCAGAGAATACTTGAAGCAATTCAAAGGAAAGAGGAAAGGAGCAACTACCCCCAGGCACCTTGAGAGAGAAATTAAGAAAAGCAGAAATGCAGAAGTAGAAACCTAGACGAAAAATGCAAATGGATAATAAGGTGAAAGGAAACAACACACACCTCTCAATTATGACCTTAAATATTAATGGACTGGGGGGGGGAATACAGATAGATATGAAACCTTTTAGTCAAACACCTTGCAATTCAAATCTTAAAACTAACTACAGGAAAACATTTGTATGTTCCAACAGGTCAAAATGTCACCAACTTAATGGCTGAGTAAGAAAAGATACAGCTTTGCATTGAGTAGGATGTATCAGAAAGTGCCAACAGAAAGGTTGACCCATCTGAACAATGAAAGGAAGAAAAGCCTCAGATTCCTACAAACATCAAACCCCTCTGTGGATCCTACTTGTAACAACTATTTATAATGAGTCCAAATGAAACTTACCTTCTAGGTGCCGCAAAGGTTTTAATACGAGAGACTTTCTTACCTCCCCCCCATAGAACAAGGAGAAATATGATGATGATGATGTCGTTCTCCAACTGTAAATTAGAGACAACTATTATAGAGGTAATCTCTTACAAAACCAGTAAAACTGTCTTCTTTAATTGACTAATAGACATAGGAACTGTGAAAAGGATTATTCTCTACTCAGAACCAAATATAATACTAAAGTCTCCTTAAGCTATGCACTTAAGCAAAATATATTAATACAGGAGCTCTGACATCAGCAATGGATTATTCTTCCAAGGAGATGTTGGCCAGGGAATCCAAGCCCCCACAAAAGGTAAAGGCTCCTTACCTCTAAACTGGCATACCTGCAAGAAGAGAGGCAATAAGGGCCTGCTGCCGAAGACCTGACATTAACATGGGAAAGATGTATTGAGACCACACATGCAAGTGTACAGATGCCCTCTGGAATACCAGAGAGTGTTACCAAAGGCCACTAAACCAATAAAGCAAATATGGGTCTCCTTGAATCAAGCAAGACTCCTCCGTCAGCACCAGCTACACCTCACCTGCCTGGAAATACTGTTCAGCAGAGGCAGCCATATGCCTGCATATCCCAAATCTAATTGACTATTGGCTCTCTCCTTGGAGGAATAACCCAGGGCTGATGCCACAAGCTTACATCCTCTAATGGTCAAGAGATTTTATAAGCCACAGTAAGACCCTGTCATATTTCCACCAGCTCAAAAAATTTAACAAATTTTTTTTAAAGAAAGAAAAATAAAAAATTTTACCTAAGCTCTGAACAGATCCTTTCATCCTCTTTTTCTTTATTTATTGGTAAAAATAATCCACTGTCGTGATCTGGGTTGAGGTCGTTTGTGTGCATCCTGTTCTTTTCTTTTTGGCTTGTAGTTAATTCCATGAGTTCTTTTCTCCTCTGATCTCTTCTTCGTCTAGTCTCTATCTGTGTGTCTTTTATCCACACTAGATATCTTTCCGCGGTTGACCAACAACCTAATCTTATAAATCTCAGTCACTGTCTCTCTAGGTAGGGAAACAAGATCTTAGCACCAGATCCCCTTACTCCTGGTCTCTTTTTGTCTTTACTTGTTTTCAATATCCTCTCTTTGTTCTTCGTGTTCTTTATCTTTCTTGTGTCGACCATCTTCGTGTGGGTGTGCTTGTCTCTGCTCCTCTATCTTCTCTTTTTTGCTACCCCTCCGTGTCACAACTAGCACATTCAGACATGAGTTGTGGGGCTCCCCAGATTTTTTATGTCATCTTTACCTTTTTGTCTTAGTTCATACTTCTGCACTTCCCGTTTTTTTCTTACTAGTCTTTATGTAGATCATTTGATTTTCCTTTCTTGAGTCCCAGGATACTTCGAGTTCCATATTAAAACCATGAATCCCAGGATACTCCAAGTTCCATACTAAGATCATGAGTCCCAGGATACTCGAGTTCATACCTGAGATATGAGTCCCAGGATACTCTGAGTTCATACAAGATATGAGTCCCAGGATACTCTGAGTTCATACCAAGATTCATGAGTCCCAGGATACTCTCGAGTTATGTCATGATCCAGATTCCGAGTTAACTAATATGAGTCCCAGGATACTCTGAGTTCATACCAAGATTATGAGTCCCAGGATACTCTGAGCTAAATCATGATCCCAGGTACTCCAGTTATACTATATGAGTCCCAGGATACTCTGAGTTCTCTATGATCCAGGATACTTGTTACTAATATGAGTCCCAGGCCAGTATACTAAGTCGTCCCAGTCAGTTCATACCAAGATCATGAGTCCCAGGATACTCCAAGTTCCATACCAAGATCATGAGCCACAGGATACTGACGAGTTCCATACTGAGATCATGAGTCCCAGGATACTCCAGAGTTCCATACTAAGATCATGAGTCCAGGATACTCCGAGTTCATACTAAGATCATAGCCCCAGGATACTCGAGTTCATACTAAGATCATGAGTCCCAGGATACTCCAAGTTCCATACTGAGATCATGAGTCCCAGGATACTCTGAGTTCCATACCAAGATCATGAGCCCCAGGATGCTCTAAGTTCCATACCAAGATCATGAGTCCCAGGATATTCCGAGTTAATACTAAGATCATGAGTCCCAGGATACTCCAAGTTCATACTAAGATCATGAGTCCCAGGATACTCCGAGTTCCATACCAAGATCATGAGTCCCAGGATACTCAGAGTTCATACTAAGATCATGAGTCCCAGGTGACTCAGAGTTCCACACCAAGATCATGAGCCACAGGATACTCCGAGTTCCATACCAAGATCATGAGCCCAGGATACTCGAGTTCCATACCAAATCATGAGCCCAGGATACTCCGAGTTCCTATACCAAGATCATGAGCACTAGGATATTCCAGTTCCATACCAAGATCATGAGTCCCAGGATATTCGGTCCATAGTTAACTGATCCCATACTCCAATCCATGAGATCATGAGTCCCAGGATTACTCTAGAGTTCCATACTGAGATCATGCAGATACCCAGATAAAGATCATGAGCCGGATCCAAGTTCATACTAAGATCAATAGTCCCAGGATACTCCAAGTTCATACTAAGATCAATAGTCCCAGGATATTCCAAGTTCATACCAAGATCATGTCCAGGATCCCAAGTAAGCAATATCCATTCCAAGTTCATACTAAGATCATGAGTCCCAGGATATTTTTTTTTTTTGAGACAGGGTCTCCCTTTAGTCCCAGCTGTCCTGGAGCTCACTCTGTAGACCAGACTGGCCTTGAACTCACAGAGATCCACCTGCCTCTGCCTCCCAAGTGCTAGGATTAAAGGCATGTGCCACCAGGCTGGAGAGATGGCCTAGCAGTTAAGAGCACTGACTGCTCTTGCAGAGGACCCAGGTTCGATCCTCAGCACCCAGATGGCAGCTAAGAACCGTCTGTAACTCCAATTCCAGGAGAACTCCAGTTCCAGGGGAATCTGAGACCCTCTTCTGACCTCCATGGCATTGCACAACACAGGTGCACAGACCTGCATACAAACAATACATTCATACACATACAAAAATAAATAATAAAAAAAAATTAAAGAAACCCATTTCACCTTCAAGGATAGGCACCAACTTAAAGTGAAAGGATGGGAAAAAATATTCCAAGCAAATGGTACCAAAAAGAAAGTGGGAGTTCCTATTTTAATATCAGACAAAGTAGTCTTCAAAGTAGAAGCAATTAGAAGAGACAAAGAGGGCCATTATATCCTTATCAAAGGGAAAATTAAACATGAAGACCTCACAATCATGAATATATATCCACCAAACTCCAGTGCACAGACATTTATAAATACACCTCTACAGGACATCAAGGCACAGATTAACCCCAGCACACTCATAGTAGGGGACTTCAATACCCCAGTTAGTCCTTTGGACAGATCAACCAGACAAAGAATACACAGAGAGACATCTGAACTGAACAATACAATACAGGAAATGGACCTCGCAGACATCTTCCTAATATTCCATCCAAGCACCAGAGAATATATTTTCTACTCAGCACCCCATGGAACATTCTCTAAAATTGACCACATACTTGGACACAGAACAAAACCTCAAACACAAAAAAATTGAAATAATTTCATGCATTCTATCAGACCATAGTACAATAAAGCTCAATATCAACACCAGGATAAGCCCTATACAAACACATGGAGCCTAAACAACACTCTTGAAAAATGAATGGGTCAAGGAGGAAATAAAGAAATAAATAAAAGCATTCCTGGAACTAAAGGACAATGGTGGTGCAACACAACAAAACCTATGGGACACTTTAAAAGCAGCCCTAAGAGGGAAGTTTATAGTCCTGGGTGCCTACATTATAAAAACAAAAAGAGCACAGATAAATGAGCTAACACTGCAGCTAAAAACACTTGAAAGACAACAACAAGTAAACCCTAAACATAACAGACAGGAAGAAATAACAAAAATCAGAGCAGAAATCTATGAAATAGAAACAATGAAAACAATACAAAAAATCAATGAATGCAAAAGTCAGTTCTTTAAGAGAATAAACAAGATAGACAGATCCCCTAGCCCAGTTAACTAAAAGAAAGAAGGAACAACTCCAAATCAATAGAATCCATGATGAAAGGGGAAATAACACAACAGATAATGAAAAGATCCAGACAATCATAAGGGAATACTACAGAAACTTATACTCTACTATTGCACTTGAAAACCTAAGTGAAATGGATGACTATCTGCAATCCGGGGAATCACCAAAACTAAGCCAAGAAGAGATTGACAACTTAAACAGACCCAAAATATATGAAGAAATTGAAAATGTAATATGAGACTTCCCAACTAAAAAAGCCCAGGTCCAGATGGTTTCACAGCAGAATTCTATAAAACATTTAAAGAGGGCTTTCGACCATTATTACTCAAACTGTTCAGAAGGATACAAGCAGAGGGAAAGCTCCCAAATTCCTTATATGTAGTCAGCATCACTCTAATACTAAAATCAGGCAAGGATGCAGCCATAAAAGCAAACTACGGACCCATCTCATTAATGAACTCAGATGCAAAAATTCTCAACAAAATATTTGCAAACCGTATATAGACCCAGATCAAAAAGATTATTTACCATGATCAAGTTGGATTCATACCAGAGATGCAGGGATGGTTCAACATATAAAAATCAGTAAATATCATAAAACGCATAAATGGACTGAAGGACAAAAACCACATGATCATCTCAATAGATGCAGAAAAAGCCTTTGGATAAAGTCCAGCATCCCTTCATGATTAAAGTACTAGAGGGAATTGGACTGGAATGATCATTCCTCAACACAATCAAAGCCATCTATAAGAGATCCAAAGCCAGCATCATCCTAAATGGAGAAAAATTAGGAGGATTCCCCATAAAGGTAGGAACCCAACAAGACTACCCCTTGTCGCCACTCCTTATTTCAATAAGGCAAGAAAAGGAAATTAAAGGACTACTAATTGGAAAAGAGGGAGTAAAACTATCCCTTTTTGGGGATGATATGATAGTTTACCTAAAGGATGTTAAAAACTCCACCAGAAAACTCTTAGAAATGATTAAGAGTTTCAGTAAAGTGGCAGGATACAAAATCAACCTGGAAAAATCAGTAGCCTTTTTTTATACCAACAACAAGCAACTGAAGAAGGAATACAAGGAGACCTTCCCAATCACAATAGCCTCAAAAACAATAAAATACTTAGGAACAACCCTAACCCCAAACCCAAAGTTCTCTACAACAAAAATTAGAAACACCTGAAGAAGGAAATTGAAGAAGACATCAGAAGATGGAAACACCTCCCATGCTCATGGATTGGAAAAATGAATATAGTGAAAATGTCCATTCTACCCAAAGTAATATACTAATTCAACACAATTCCAATTAAAATCCCAAGGACATTCTTCACACGCTTGGAAAAAAAATTCTTAAATTCATATGGAATGACAAAAGACCCCTGAATTGCCAAAGCAACCATGAGCAAAAAGAGCAATACATGGGGGGATTTCTATACCAGACATCAAACTATACTACAGGGCTATATCATAAAAACAGCCTGGTACTGGCACAAAAAAACAGACCTGTTGACCAATGAAACAAAACTGAAGATCCAAACTTGAGCACATACATTTTCTGCCACCTCATATTTGACAAGGGGGCCAAAAAGACTCTATAGAGGAAAGGGAGCATCTTCAGTAAATGGTATTGGCAAAACTGGATCACCACTTGTAGAAGAATAAAATTAAACCTCTACCTCTGACCCTGTACAAAAATCAACTCCAAATGGACCAAAGACCTCACTGTGAAACCCAAGACTCTGAAAGTGATAGAAGAAAAAGTTGGCAGCAACTTATAAGACATAGGCATAGGAAAAGACTTTCTAAATCAGACATCAGCTGCACAGGAAATAATGTCAACAATTGACAAGTGGGGCCTTATTAAACTCAAAAATTTCTGCACAGCAAAAGAAACAATCAGGGAAGTGAAGAGAAAACCCACAGAGTGGGAGGAAACATTCACTGCTGATACTTCTGACAGAGCATTAACTTCCAGAATATATAAACTACTAGAAACACAAAGAAGTAAGAAAACAAATGACTCACTCAAAGATGGAGTAAAGACATGAACAGAGACTTCACAAGTGAGGAAATAGAGATGGCTGAGAAGCATCTTAAAAAGTGTTCAACATTGCTAATAATTAAGGAAATGCAAATTAAAACCACTTTAAGATATCATCTCACCCCAATAAGGCTTGCTAGGCTCAAGAAAACAAATGATACTAAATGCTGGAGAGGGTGTGGAGAAACACTCTTCCACTGCTGGTGGGAAGGCAAACTTGTACAACCACTATGGAAAGCAGTATGGGAAACCCTTAAAAGACTCAAAACGAGCCCACCACCTGACCCAGCCATACCACTTCTGGGAATATATCCATCAGTCTCTTCCTATCACAGAGATACATGTACGGCCATTTTTATTGCAGCTCTCTTCACAACAAAGAGCTGGAACCAACCCAAGTGCCTCTCAACTGATGAGTGGATAGAGAAAATATAGTACATCTACACAATGGAATTCTATGAAGTGGTAACAAAAGATGACATCATGAAATTTTCAAGTAAATGGATGAAACTAGAAGATTTTATGCTAAGTGAAGTAACACAGTCTCAGAAAAACAAAAGATGAGTGGGATCCTTTGATTGTGGATGCTAGTACCAAGTACCTAGTTGTAAGACAAACGGAGCAACATTAATGTTATATTCCTCATGATCTAAAGATAACTGTGCTCTTGCATTGTGAATCTCTAAACAGGTTCTAGAGCTGACCTAACATTTATTTTCAGTCCTTGGGTTTTCAGTACATGATGGAGGGTATGTGTGCATCTTTTAGAGTAATATGGGATTAAAATGGAAAGAAATATGATATGGAAATAACATACAATTTGTTTCCAACGGATACAATTTTAATATAGGTGCAATGCAATAGGCTGATGCATCTTAGCCTTCCTGGGTGCTCAACGACCATACGTAATGCCCATACCAATTTGGCCAAGGGTCCTAAGGGATAACTTTGTTCCTTGCCCTCAGAGATCAACTAAGTCTTAGGGGATTACATATGGGGTATCTCTTGAAATGTCCTGCAAATGTGAGTCACCAGTCTTCCTGTTCAGGGAGGTCTTGGAGAGCCACTAATGGGACTTCAGCCTGTGTCCAGTCTATAAAGAGGAAAGTCTGCTCATGCTTCAGAAAAGGAAGCCTGGTCTAGCAAGACCTGATTTTGTCCTCAAGTGGATGGAACTGGTAAATGAAAAGCTGAAAGAAGCAATGTGCTCCCACCCTTACCCCTAGGAAAAAATCCAGAGAGACCCCTGAGGACCAGATCCTCAACTGACCTTGAGAAAACAAAAGCGTTGGTTAATCTGGGCTGTGTGGCCTTAAGCATTCAAAAGGAAAGTACAACCAGATATAAATAATCAGTAAGACTAGCAAAACTGTATTGCAGACATAGAACTTGAGATCTTACTAAAGAGACAAAAAGAGGGGCGGGAGAGAAGGCTCAGTGGTTAAGATCACCGACTTCTCTTGCAGAGGACCTGGGTTCGATTCCCAGCACCCACTTGGCAGCTAAGAACCGTTTTTGGCTCCAGTTCCAGGGGAATCTGATGCCCTCTTCTGACCTCTGCGGCACTGCATGACACGGGTGCACCAACTTACATGCAGACAATACACTCATACACATAAAAAAGAGAGACAAAAAGAAAAGAGAGAGAGTACTGTTGTTTGGCCTGTCTTCAATTCTTACTGGCAAGTGCATCAACTCTGCAGCTGCCACTGCTTTTGGCACTCCTCAAAGACATGAGACACAGCTTTGTAATCTTCCAATGTGGACTGAGGACACATGTCTCTCCAAGAATCCTCCAAACCTTCAATGCCAGATGGGGACTACTGAGATACTCAGCTTGTGGACTAAACAGCTAAGGGGATGTCGGCTTCGTCAGAATATAGACTGCCATTATTGGACTACCTGGGCTGTATCATGGAGGCCAGTGCAGGGGGATGGAGACAGGATGCATGCTTACTGGACTTCATTTGGGGGAACATGGGAGGGAAAGACCCCATGTGGAGCAAAAGTGCAGGATTGGTAGTTGTTTGGGATTGTCAAGGAGGAATTTTGGAACACTTTCTTACTTAAAACATGACATCTTTTAGGAAAAAAATCCTACAATTCAAGTGATGTGTGTATATATGTATGTATGTATGTATGTATTTGTATCTATCTATCTATCTACATATATATATATATATATGTAAAACTATGTATATATATATATATATATATATATATATATATGTATGTATACTGTAGCAATACAAGTTGGAGAGAACAACAACAAAAGAACTGAAAAAAAATTCTGGAAAGACTCAGAAAAAGATACAGGACATGTATGGCAGAGTGCAGGGACTCGGGTGGGGTAGGGGGCATGGAAAGGGAAGCGATTCTAGATTTGATTGAGAAATGATGTATGGCCTATGGAAAAAGTTTAATAATAAAAAATTTATGTTAAAAATAAATAAATAAATAAATAAATAAAATAAAGTGCAAAAAAAGACAGCCTCCAAAAGAACTCACTTTAAAAGAAACAAAAACACGTATTTCTAATAGCAATACTTAGAATATGTAAGAACAACAATCCTCATATTTAGCATAATATAATAATGAAAATATTATAATTTATAGTAATTATACTTATATTTAGATTTATCTGTCTAATGAATTTTATATAGTGATCTTCAATTTTATAAATCATTTATTATAAGTACTCATAATTATTTGCCATGTATTATGTTTCTATGAATAACTATTTTATATAGGTATATACATAATTGTTTACACATAGCTATACACTGATACACATAAACACATACAGAGACTAATTGATAAATAATTAACCTAACCCAAAGATTTTCTTTGTACTCTGTTCCAGTTTTTACAGCATATGTAAGTGATTGTATTTATAGTACAAATGAATTTATTTTAGATTTCTCATGAGAGCATTTAATTTTAATGTCTCACAGAAATATTGCAATAATATTACATTAGAGATTATCTTCAAAAACAATAAGAGCCAATTTTACTGAAGCCTTGGGTATTTTTCCCAGGAAATTTGCTAATGTATATAATCAAACCAAATAATGAAGTGTAATACACTGAGCATGCTGTTTTGTTTGAAATGCATTCAAATGCAATCTTGCTTTGTATTTCATATTTAGTGAGAAAATTACTAATAATTCAACAGGGAAAAACGAGTGAAAAACACCCCTGTGTGGCACAGATCTTTTTTCTTTTTGAAAACTTTCAATAAAAACAGTGTGTTTATATGCATACACAGACAAGTGTTTGTAATGCACACGCAGACACACAGACACACCAAAGGACAGAGACACTTATAACAACCCATAGTAGAGACATGAAGCTAAAATGAGATCAAAATTTTCAAGCATAATACAAGGAATGTATTGTTAGTTAGGTTTGCTTTAATATCTCTTGAGGGGCAGGTCTTCCATCAGACCCTCACCAACTATGACTGAACGCTTATGGGCTCAGTCTTATGTGGGCCCTGAACAGGAAACTTCAATAGGGAAGTGAGTTCACAAGTGCCATGATCAGCCGTATTATATGCACAAGACAGCATTTTACTGTCTACAGTGGGAACTTTTGATAAATATTCAGGTAGAGCAAAAATTTAGCACTTTAGGGCAATTTGAAATGCTCATTCCCCAAGGTGAAGAAGTTCAAATTTCCTGTCACTATTCTAGCAATCTTAAAAAATTGAAATTCTCCTGGCAAATAAACCAACACACTAGGCAAAATTCTCCCCCATTGTCCTGTGAAGACACCTTAAATACGGTTTGGATAATGTAATAATCTAATTCTATTGTAGAAAATACATGTTAAGCCAGACCTTTTTTTTTTTCTTTCTTAAACAAAGTGGTCTGGCTAAAAGTCCATGTGGTTATTTGTATGGATGGGAATCAGGATGTCTTCTAACAGTGCTGGTGAATTCATATCTGCCCATAGGAACCTGTCCAGGTAAGGTCCTACTTGTGTTACTTTTGTTTGATTATGGGAAGTAGTTCAAAAGCAGACCACCAAGACACAATGAATGAGTTAACACTGATCTATAAGGAAATGATGGAATGTGAGGTCTTAGTGTAGATGACCCACAGTTATTCCCACCCAATCAGGGGTCAGTAGCAATGGCAGAGTAATCTTCTCCAAAGAAATTGTCATTTCCAAAATGGAAATGATTTTGTGGGATTTGTTTATATTTTTTTTCTTAAACCATCAGCACATTCCTATAGAATACTGAATTTTTGGAATAATAAAAACAGGTGTCCTAAAAGATAGAACTAGAACCTAGATTAGCAGAAATGCTGAAGGATTCTCTTGCTCCGAGCCTGGCTTACAGCCCATGGCTTCTGGGGTTACCATATCCATATCTATAATGTGAAATGAACTTCCCTACATTTCAGAGGGCCATCAAACACTGAACCGATGCTAAAAAGTAAAGAACATGATGCAATAATTGGTCTGTATATACCAGTTTACTAAACTCCTTAATGCCTGAACAACATTTTGGGGTTTTATCTAATATTATCCCTATCACTTATATTTCTTATTACAATATCTAGGGTATTTATACTTCATTCTCAGTGGAGTTTGTAATCATGATTCCATAAACAAATGGATCAGTGTGAAGATAAGTAGTAAGTTTATTCTAGATCCAGTTAAGGGATTCACATTATAATGCACAGTTGCTTTCAGCTCAAAATAAATATAACATTAACATTGCTCAGCTAAACTTTCAAGTAGGGATTTGGTGCTAGCATCCACAAATGAAGGATACCATTCGTCCTTTGTTTTTCTGGGACTGCATTACTTCATTTAGCATAATGGCTTCTAGCTCCATCAATTTACCTGCTTCTTTTTTTTTAATTTATTTATTTATTTATTTATTTATTTTTATGTGTATGAATGTATTGTCTGCATGCAGGTCTGCGCACCCGTGTCGTGCGATGCCGCGGAGGCCAGAAGAGGGTCTCGGATTCCACTGGAACTGGAGTTCTCCTGGAACCGGAGTCACAGACGGTTCTCAGCCGCCATGTGGGTGCTGGGGATCGAACCCGGGTCCTCTGCAAGAGCGGTCGTCGCTCTTAACCGCTAGGCCATCCCTCCAGCCCAATTTACCTGCTTCTTTACTGCTGCATAGAATTCCGTTGAGTAGATGTACCACATTTTCTCTATCCACTCATCAGTTGAGGGGCATTTGGATTGGTTCCAGCTCTTCGCTATTGTGAAGAGAGCTGCAATAAACATAGATGTGCAAGTATCTATCTGATAGGATGAGTCTTGTGGATGTATACCGAGGAGTGATATGACTGGGTCAGCTAGAATGATCATTTTCAGTTTCTTAAGAGTTCTCCACACTGCTTCCTGTAGGGGATTGATGAGTTTGCATTAATTGTGGCATATGGATGTAGGGTATGTATTCATATTTTAGAGTAATATCAAATTAAAGGGAAAATATGAACTCCTAAACATTTTTGGAATTAACATCCAGCTTTATTTTCAGAGGTCATAATTTTTGGTATATATGTGACATATATTTATATATTATTATATAATAATATGCATTTTTGGAGCAATACAAATGGGCGGGAACAACAATGGCAAAAATGGTCAAAGAACTGACTGAAACACTTCTGCCCAAACAATAAAACCTCTGCAGAGAAAAAATTTAAAAGGACTTGAGAAAAGAACCCCAAGTTATGGCTGAATGCATGAACTGGGTGGGGTGGCAGGACCCATGGAAAAAGGAATGTGTTCTATAATTGGACTGATAAATGAGTATTGAATTCACAAAACATCAATAAAAATATTTATAAGAAAGAAATATCGGGTGTGGTGGCACACGCCTTTAATCCTAGCACTTGGGAGTTCAGCAGTCGTGAGTCTTGTATACCGCTTAGGTCTACAGAGTGAGTTTCCAGGGGCTAGCGGAATGGGGCTACAGGGGAACCTGTCTCAAAAAGCCAAAAACAAAAAACAATAAACAAAAAAAAAAAAAAAAGAAATTATAAAAGTATAAACAAGAAAAAAAATCTTAAAGGAGCTATTTAGTACCAACACCATTCTTATTATATTTGCAATTCATAATTTCGATATATTGTACATTTTATGTTTTGTATTAAAATTATTCCTGGATAGATGACTTAGTGCTTAAGAGGCATCTGGCCGTCCTTGAAGAGACTTGGGTTCCCAAATACCTACAGTATCCACATTGGCAGTTCAAACCATCTGTAACTCAGTTCTTAGGGGTTATGATGCCCTTTTTGCTCTTCATGGGCATGCTTGAGGACTATGTGCACGAGAAAAATATTAATAAACCAACAAAACAAAAACAAAAAACAAAACCAAACGCAACACACAAATGGATTAGTGTGATATTCTGTGGATGGATGAGTGATCAAATGTTTTAAAGCAGATTTAATGAAAAATAAAAGTAAGTGGAGGATTGGCTTAGGCTTATCGTAAAGGCAGGACATAAGCACACCTGTTTCTTCTACCGGGAGGAAGGAAATGCCCTGTGGTTTCTATGTTCAATGGGGATGGATTACAACCAATTGCAAGAATGAGGACTGCTGCAGATCTAGGTTATTTATACTCTCCCGAAGATAAACTTCCTTCTTTATTAGGTCTGGCCAAAAACCAATAGCCAAATTAATAACTGGTATGGTTCCAATGGCAGAATAGGACTTCCTACCATCATCTTAACATAAGCATTGATTTTTGATAAACACATAAGAATAAGAGTATCTTTCTAATCAGAAGTTCAATGAGAAGTATGCTATTCTGATGGGAACAAATTGTACTAAAGAAGTGAACAATGGTTTTCCTTTTACTTGCATTACAAAGTCTTTCCAGCTGGCATAGTCAGTGTCATGAGATATTTCTATTGCACCACAAATTCTCACACAGGAGAAAAAGTAGCCCCAGCACTAGTGCACCCTGCTTTTCTTAGCCACGTGGATTTCTGTTTCATTGCTGCTTCATCGGGTATAGTGAAGAGTCGGGCAAAGTCCAAGTGCTGAGAGCCCATAAAACCTTCCAACTGATCTCTAGTCTCTATCAGCAAGACTGCCCATGAGCCATTGTGTTGTCTTACCTTCAATACACCTGAAAACAGTCTGATAATATTGAAGGCACTTTGTATATATCAGTCTCCATGACAGACAACAGCATGAATATACCCTGTGAGCCCAGAGGTAAATGTTTGGTGCAGACCAGTCAATGAAATAACACATGTCTAGAACACACATACAGACTCAGGTGTATCAGGGCATCACTCTAGTAAAATAATGGAGAAGCTTTTAGCATGTAGTTTGATTTTGTAAGATCCAGTAAAACAATACTATCTTAGAAATGATACCCTAAAAGGAAGTGAGAGATATAGAACTCTTAAATATATAATAAAAGCTTGATAGAGCTTCAAAATCTCTAGAAAGGCTGTTGGTAAAGGTGTTTCTCTCCCAAAGAAAGTCTGTAGAGAGTGGAGGAAGTACTTGTTTCTTCAAATGTAATAAGAAGGGAACACAGAGATGCCAATAACGCAATTCTAGCTGGGCGTGGTGGCGCACGGCCTGTTCATCTAGCACTTGGGAGCAGAGGCAGGCAGATCTTTGTAAGTTCAATGGCTGGTCTACCGAGTGAGTCCAGGACAGCTGGGCTACAGGGAGAACCTGTCTCGAACCCCCCCCAAAAGCTTCTATAAGCAAACATAACATTCCAGAAACTAACACCAAAGAAATGGAGACTAAAACCATAGCTCCACAAAATTCAAAAAATCCTGGAGCATTCTGATAAACATGAAGAATATAACAAACACAAAGTCAGGAAAATAACACAAAATACTGAGAGATTGACAGATAGAAATAATTTTAAAAGGCAAACAAATTTGGGAGATGGAAAAATACATGGAAGGAAATAAAAATGCATTAGAGAGCATCAAGAGGAGGCTTGACTGAGCACACTAAAAGAGTATGTGGCAAAGTTCATGTGAAAGTATTCAGAAGAAGAAAACAAAATAATATACCCTATAAAATTATAGCAATTATTTGCAAGGGAGATGATAGTCACATAATAAGAGCAGTGTAAGGTAAGAATTATGTACAGAAATAAACCGAGACTCCCAAATATGATGAGAAAGAAGAGATTCAGATACTCCAAATGTAAATATTCTAATCGGGGTCTGAATGTAAATACCCCAATCAAGGTCCAAACATAAATATCCTAATCAGGATCCGAATATAAATACCCCAATTTAGGGTAAACTGGAAGAAGAATACTATAAGGCATACCACAGTCAAAAGGAAGGAAGAAAGAAAAAAAGAGAGATGGAGAAAGGGGGAAGGAAGAAAAGTTTATTGAACACGAAACAAGATTGGGCTCACATATAGAAAGACATTTCTAAAGATAACATGGTTACTCAGCATATTTGTGGGCCAAATAGCCATGTAATCCCATACTGGGAAGGCAAAAATCTCAACGACCAAGATTTTATCTCACCAAGTTAGCCTGTAAAAAAAAGGTGTGGAAGGAAAAGCTAATATGTGATGGCTATGTGTTAATCAAGCACTCTGAGGCGAGGCAGGCTGATCAAATTCTGAGCCAGCCTGACTATCCCCACCATAGTGAGCACTTCCAATCAAAATAAAACAGAACCAAACATATATTATCTTGGAAAACAAAGGAAGGATGACAAAAGTCTAAGATGAATAGAAACAGAGAGTTTGTTTATAGAACTGCCTCACAGGAAGGGCTCCAGAAAGATCTTCAAGTTAATATGAAAAGACATTAATGTGCAACATGAAAACATATGGACACAAAACTCTCCAGCAAAAGTGTACAATTAAATTTGTATGGTAGTGATTGTGTGTAAATCTCGTCTCTGTGTTCTTCCTTCTCTGTTCCTCTTCTCTCCTGCTGTCCATAATATGTTTATAAAGAACCAGCTGACAAGTAAGCCTATTTAAACACTATTTTATAATACTTTATATATATATATAGTATTATAATATATATATACAGTATAAAATGTAAATTTTGATATCAGAATCGTAAAGCAGTACGGAAGAGGCAGTAGAAAGCTTTTATGTGGTGGAAATAGTTATCAGCTTATATTGGGTTGTTGAAGTGTGATAAGTTTTATGTAATCTTCTTGGTACCCACAAAATAAGAGCATCCAGTAGTACACAAATGACCATGAGAGAGGAAGAAAGCACACCCTCCAAATAGACATCAAGTCAGAGGAAGATAGAGAGGGGAAGGAAAAGAACAAAGCTTCCAAAATACCAGAAAGCAATTGAAACAAATACAGTAATTTACCATGAGGATAAATGTATAAAATTCTCTAGTCAAAAGGCAATATGACTGAGCCTAATAAGAGGAAAATAAAGACTCACCTCAATGGCAAGTCCATGACCCTAATCAGTTCAGCTTTAAAACAGATAATAGGTGGCTGGAGAGATGGCTCAGCTGGTTAAGAGCTCCAAATGGTCTTGCAGAGGAACTGTGGGTTTGGATTCCAGCACCAACATGGTAGCTAAAAACGTCTTTAGCGGGTGTGGGTGGCGCACAGCCTTTAATCCCAGCACTCGGGAGGAGAGGCAGGGCAGATCTCTGTTAGATTCAGGGCAGCCTGGTCTACACAGTGGTTCAGCCGCTTTGGGCTACAGGGAGACCTGTCTCAAAAGGCAACAAAACCAAACAAACAACGAAAACAAAAAACAGTAATAGAGACACTAAATATGATAGGTTAAAATACCACATGTAAATAAGAGCAAGCAGGGGCACTAGACACTTTTCAAGTTGTTTTGATCAAATAGCTAATAAAAAGCTACTTAGCAGAATAAATGTTTATTTTAGCTTATCGTTTGATACAGCCTCATCCTGATCAAACAACAGGTAACTACCATGTGTTCAGATCTCAAATGTCTTGGGGAGGCCCATATGTTGAAGACTTGGT
The DNA here is from genome assembly GCA_009823505.1 of Rhizomys pruinosus. Classification (NCBI taxonomy): domain Eukaryota; kingdom Metazoa; phylum Chordata; class Mammalia; order Rodentia; family Spalacidae; genus Rhizomys; species Rhizomys pruinosus. The sequence continues at coordinate 388,309 of VZQC01005410.1, read as the reverse complement.
GCCCAGTTAAGCACTATTAGTTGAACCTTTAATAGGGAAGGCATGATGGATGGAGTTAGGCTACTGGGAACATATCCTTGAGATAGCTTCAGATTCCAGCCCCTGCCTCTCTTTGACTCTTAGACACATGGGCATCAGGGTGTGAGCAGCTCACTCTACCACATGCTTCCCACATGATATGATACCTTTTAACCAGCCCTGAGTAATAGGGAAATGGAGGCCCAATTGAATTTTTCTTTCTTTTCTCTATATGTATAGCATAGAAAAGGCTATCTAAAGAGATGTATAGTCAAATGAACTTTAAGTTAATAAAATTTACAATGACAATGAAAATTCACTCAAGCACAGATAAGAAAGTTATAAAAATAGCAGATATATTTTTAATTAAGTGCCGCACCCTAAATATCTAAGTTGTCAAAGAAAAAAAATAAAAAAAATATAATTGAGACAAATGAGAGGAAGCGTAGGGCAGACAAAATTTATATGAATGTGATACATGCGTTCTAGGGATGCTTTTAGCAGTAAGTCTACATTAAAAACAAGAATGGTTGTAAAACACCCTGATGTTATAAGGTCAAGAAAATTTGGCGAATAATGAACTAAATCTCAGTAGAAGGAAAAAATAGAAAAAAAAATAGAGTATAATAAAATTGACATGAAAAGGACAATAGAAAGAAGATATCATTACTTTACCAAGGCTGGACTCAAATTCGCTCCCCTCTGTCTTAGCCTCCAGAGTTGCTGGCGATCATTAATTTAATGCTGTTAACTTTTTTTTAAAAAGTAGGAAGGAAAAAACAATTCAAAACTCTTTTAAATATTAGCATTACCAGGAATGAAATTTGGACAGACACTACAAGAAAAAAAATTAGAGGGCAAGTACCCCTGATGAATTCAAATGCAAATGTCTTCAGCAAAATATTACAAAAATGAATTCCACCATACTTTTAAATGATCAAATAACATATTAAGTGGCTTTTAACCCTGGAATGCAAGGATGATTCAACATAGACAAATCAATAGATGTGATACCCTACTTAAACAGAATAAGGACAAGGTGACATGGCCATCTGCTAGGGAGCAGGAAAACTGTTGGAGAAATTTCAACCTTCAGTTAAACAAAAAAAAAACAAAAACTCAGCAAATTCGATTTAGAAAAAGCATGCCTTTACCCAAAGGCCATATGACACAAGTCCATATCCAACATCATGCTCAACTGTCAAAACAGATTTACTCTAAGATTAGAAGCAAGACAAAGACTCCACTTCTATTCAACTCCAAGTTTCATGACAATCCAAGTTTTAAAGTAATAAATGACATATAAAAATCAACATCAGAATAGAAGTTTTTGTTTTCAATCAAATGATATGACTTAACACATAGAAAACTCTGTCACCAGATTATACTACCATAAAAAAAATCTTTTAAAAAATTGTCAGCAAATGAATAGTAAAATAAAAGAAAACCTAGCTAACTATATAAAATGTTTACTGACAATGTCAGTTATATCTCAATGAGGCTGAAAATATAGAAAACACAACTCAGAATGAGAGAAATGTTTGCAAATTATACTTAGAATGAAGGACATGTATGAACCTAGAACATACAGAGAATTCTTACAAGAAACTCAATATAAAAATGAGTACTTAACTTCAAATCTTTCTACTAAGGAAATATTTAAAAAGCTAATATGGACATTCAAAGATGGTGACCACCAGGGACATTAGGGAATGAAGTATCTCTTTATTCTTGCTAGGAAATTGCTGCTGAATTAGCACATTTCTAAAGGGTAAATTTTATTGTGTGTGAATAATATCCCTAAGCTGTGAAAAACCAGGGGATTACTGGAGACACTTGCAATCCTTATCTCAGATAATGAGGTTCTATGTTTGATCCCCTTTACAAATTTTTTTAANTGTGCTGTTATAATGTGAATCCTGTAACAGACTCTAGAATTAACTTACCACTTATTTTCAGACTTTGTAATCATGGTATATAGGTGGAGGTTATGTATTCATAATTTAGAGTAATATAAAAATTTTTTAAATATATTTTTATTGTTACTAAACTTTTTCATATATCATACATCATTTCTCAATCCAATTTAGACTCATTTCCCTTTCCATGTCCCCCCAAATGTGAACTCTTAAACATATTTTGGAATTAACATACAGCTTATATTCAGAAGTCATAATTTTTATATATATGTGACATATATATATATATATATATATATATATATATATATGCATATTTTGGAGCAATACAAATGGGAGGGAACAAAAATGGCAAAAGGACTGGTCAAAGAACTGACTGAAACACTTCTGCCCAAACAATAAACCTCTGCAGAGAAAAAATTTAAAAAGACTGAGAAAAAGACACAAGATATGGCATAATGCATGAACTGGGCTGGGGTGGAGGACATGGAAAAAGGAATGTGTCTAAATTGGACTGAGAAATGATGTATGAAATACACAAAACATCAATAAAATATTTTATAAGAAAGAAATATATCTGGGTGTGGTGGCACACGCCTTTAATCCTAGCACTTGGTGAGTTCAAGTGGATCTTTATAAGTTCTGGTCTACAGAGTGAGTTCCAGGACAGCTGGGGCTACAGGGAGACCCTGTCTCAAAAAGACAAAAAACAAAAAACAAATAAACAAAAAAGAAATATAGATATGTATTATAACAATGTAAAAAAAATCTTAAAGGAGCTATTTAGTACCAAACCATTCTTATTATATTTGCACATTCATAATTTCTATCACTTGTACATATTACTGTTTTGTATTAAAATTATTCCTGGATAGATGACTTAGTGCTTAAGAGCACTGGCCGTCCTTGAAGAGAACTTGGGTTCCCAAATACCTACAGTACCCACATGGTAGTTCACAACCATCTGTAACTCCAGTTCTAGGGGATATGATGCCCTTTTCTGCTCTTCATGGGCATTGCATGCATGTGGTGGACTTATGTGCACGGAGGCAAAACATTTAATACAAACCAACCAACCAACCAACCAACAAGCAAACAAACAAACCAAATGGATTAGTGTGATATTCTGTGGATGGATGAGGTGATCAAATGTTTAAAGAGATTTAATGAAAATAAAAGAAGTGGAGGATTGGCTTAGCTTATCGTAAAGGCAGGAAATAAGCACACCTGTTTCTTCTACCGGGAGAAAATGCCTGTGGTGTTCTATGTTTAATGGGATGGATTACAACCAATTGCAAGAATGAGACTGCTGAGACTAGGGTTATTTAACCTCCCGAAGATAAACTTCCTTCTTTTATTAGGTCTGGCCAAAAACCAATGCCAAATAAAACTGGTATGTTCCTAATGGCAGAATAGGAACTTCCTACCATCATCCTTAACATAAGCATTGATTTTGATAACCACATAAGAATAAGAGTATCTTTCTAATCAAGAAGTTCAATGAGAAGTACTGCTATACTGATGGGAAAAATTGTACTAAAGAAGTGAAAATGGTTTCCTTTTACTTGCATTACAAGTCTTCCAGCTGGCATAGTTCAGTGTCAGGAGATATTTCTATGCACCACAAATTCTCACACAGGAGAAAAGATAGCCCAGCAAGAGTGCACCCTGCTTTCTTAGCCACGTGGATTTCTGTTTCATTGCTGCTTCATCGGGTATAGTGAAGAGTCGGGCAAAGTCCAAGTGCTGAGAGCCCATAAAACCTTCCAACTGATCTCTAGTCTCTATCAGCAAGACTGCCCATGAGCCATTGTGTTGTCTTACCTTCAATACACCTGAAAACAGTCTGATAATATTGAAGGCACTTTGTATATATCAGTCTCCATGACAGACAACAGCATGAATATACCCTGTGAGCCCAGAGGTAAATGTTTGGTGCAGACCAGTCAATGAAATAACACATGTCTAGAACACACATACAGACTCAGGTGTATCAGGGCATCACTCTAGTAAAATAATGGAGAAGCTTTTAGCATGTAGTTTGATTTTGTAAGATCCAGTAAAACAATACTATCTTAGAAATGATACCCTAAAAGGAAGTGAGAGATATAGAACTCTTAAATATATAATAAAAGCTTGATAGAGCTTCAAAATCTCTAGAAAGGCTGTTGGTAAAGGTGTTTCTCTCCCAAAGAAAGTCTGTAGAGAGTGGAGGAAGTACTTGTTTCTTCAAATGTAATAAGAAGGGAACACAGAATGCCAATAAACAAAGCATTCTAGCTGGGCGTGGTGGCGCACGCCTTTAATCCTAGCACTTGGGAGGCAGAGGCAGGCAGATCTTTGTAAGTTCAAGGCCTGGTCTACAGAGTGAGTTCCAGGACAGCTGGGCTACAGGGAGACCCTGTCTCGAACCCCCCCCCAAAAGCTTCTATAAGCAAACATAACATTCCAGAAACTAACACCAAAGAAATGGAGACTTAAACCATAGCTCCACAAAAATTCAAAATATCCTGGAAGCTCTGATAAACATGAAAGAATATAAACAACTCAACAAAGTCAGGAAAATAACACAAAATACTGAGAGATTGACAGATAGAAATAATTTTAAAAGGCAAACAAATTTGGGAGATGGAAAAATACATGGAAGGAAATAAAAATGCATTAGAGAGCATCAAGAGGAGGCTTGACTGAGCACACTAAAAGAGTATGTGGCAAAGTTCATGTGAAAGTATTCAGAAGAAGAAAAACAAAATAATATACCCTATAAAATTATAGCAATTATTTGCAAGGGAGATGATAGTCACATAATAAGAGCAGTGTAAGGTAAGAATTATGTACAGAAATAAACCGAGACTCCCAAATATGATGAGAAAGAAGAGATTCAGATACTCCAAATGTAAATATTCTAATCGGGGTCTGAATGTAAATACCCCAATCAAGGTCCAAACATAAATATCCTAATCAGGATCCGAATATAAATACCCCAATTTAGGGTAAACTGGAAGAAGAATACTATAAGGCATACCACAGTCAAAAGGAAGGAAGAAAAGAAAAAAAAGAGAGATGGAGAAAAGGAGGGAAGGAAGAAAAGTTATTGAACAGAACAAGATTGCTCACATATAAGAAAGAATTTCCTAAAGACTAACCATGGATTACTCAGCAGTATTTTGTGGGCCAAATAGACATGTACCATACTGGAAGGCAAAAATCTCAACGACCAAGATTTTATCTCACCAAGTTAGCCTGTAAAAAAATGAAGGAAAAGCTATATGTGATGGTATGTGGTTATAATCAAAGCACTCTGAGGCCGAGGCAGGATGATCAAATTCTGAGGCCAGCCTGACTATAATAGTGAGACTCCAACTCAAACAAAACAGAACCAAACATATATTATCTTGGAAAACAAAGGAAGGATGACAAAAGTCTAAGATGAATAGAAACAGAGAGTTTGTTTATAGAACTGCCTCACAGGAAGGGCTCCAGAAAGATCTTCAAGTTAATATGAAAAGACATTAATGTGCAACATGAAAACATATGGACACAAAACTCTCCAGCAAAAGTGTACAATTAAATTTGTATGGTAGTGATTGTGTGTAAATCTCTCTCTGTGTCTCCCTCTCTCTCTCTGTCTCCCTCTCTCTCTCTGTCACATATATGTTATACCAGCTGAAAAGATAAAGCTATTTAAAACAATATTTATAATACCTTTATATATATATATATAAATATATATATATATATACAGTATAAAATGTAAATTTTGATATCAGAATCGTAAAGCAGTACGGAAGAGGCAGTAGAAAGCTTTTATGTGGTGGAAATAGTTATCAGCTTATATTGGGTTGTTGAAGTGTGATAAGTTTTATGTAATCTTCTTGGTACCCACAAAATAAGAGCATCCAGTAGTACACAAATGACCATGAGAGAGGAAGAAAGCACACCCTCCAAATAGACATCAAGTCAGAGGAAGATAGCAAGAGGGGAAGGAAAGAACAAAGATTCCACAAAATAACCAGAAAGCAATTGAAAAAATACCAGTAATTTACCATGAGGATAAATGTATAAAATTCTCTAGTCAAAAGGCAATATGACTGAGCCTAATAAGAGGAAAATAAAGACTCACCTCAATGGCAAGTCCATGACCCTAATCAGTTCAGCTTTAAAACAGATAATAGGTGGCTGGAGAGATGGCTCAGTGGTTAAGAGCTCCAAATGGTCTTGCAGAGGACTTGGGTTGGATTCCCAGCACCCACATGGTGGCTAAGAACCGTCTTTAAGCAGGGTGTGGTGGCGCACGCCTTTAATCCCAGCACTCGGGAGGCAGAGGCAGGCAGATCTCTGTTAGTTCAAGGGCAGCCTGGTCTACACAGTGAGTTCCAGGCCAGCTGGGGCTACAGGGAGACCCTGTCTCAAAAAGGCAACAAAACAAACAAAACAAAACAACAAAACAAAAACAGATAATAGACACTAAATATGATAGGTTAAAATACCACATGTAAATAAGAGCAAGCAGGGGCACTAGACACTTTTCAAGTTGTTTTGATCAAATAGCTAATAAAAAGCTACTTAGCAGAATAAATGTTTATTTTAGCTTACAGTTTGATACAGCTCATCCATGATCAAACAACAGGTAACTACCATGTGTTCAGATCTCAAATGTCTTGGGGAGGCCCATATGTTGAAGACTTGGTGCCCAGTTAAGCACTATTAGTTGAACCTTTAATAGGGAAGGCATGATGGATGGAGTTAGGCTACTGGGAACATATCCTTGAGATAGCTTCAGATTCCAGCCCCTGCCTCTCTTTGACTCTTAGACACATGGGCATCAGGGTGTGAGCAGCTCACTCTACCACATGCTTCCCACATGATATGATACCTTTTAACCAGCCCTGAGTAATAGGGAAATGGAGGCCCAAATTGAATTTTTCTTTCTATTTCTCTCATATGTATAGCAATAGAAAGCTATCTAAAGAGATGTATCAGTCAAAATGAACTTTAAGTTATAAATTCTACAATGACATGAAAATCAAACTCAAGCACAGATAAGAAAGTTATAAAAATAGCAGATATATTTTTAATTAAGTGCCGCACCCTAAATATCTAAGTTGGTCAAAGAAAAAAAATTAAAAAACAAATATATTGAGACAAATGAGAATGGAAGCGTAGCAGACCAAAATTTATATGATGTGATACATGCAGTTCTAAAAGGGATGCTTTTAGCAGTAAAGTCCTACATTAAAAAGAAGAATGGTTGTAAACACCCTGATGTTATAGGTCAAGAAATTTGGCAGAATAATGAACTAAATCTCAGTAGAAGGAAGAAAATAGAAAAAAAATAGAATAGTAATAAATAAAATTGACATGAAAAGGACAATAGAAAGAAGATATCATTACTTTACCAAGGCTGGACTCAAATTCGCTCCCCTCTGTCTTAGCCTCCAGAGTTGCTGGGATCATTATTAATGCTCTGTAAACTCTTTTTTAAAAAGTAGGAAGGAAAAAACAATTCAAAACTCTTTTAAATATTAGCATTACCAGGAATGAAATTTGGACAGACACTACAAGAAAAAAAATTAGAGGGCAAGTACCCCTGATGAATTCAAATGCAAATGTCTTCAGCAAAATATTACAAAAATGAATTCCACCATACTTTTAAATGATCAAATAACATATTAAGTGGCTTTTAACCCTGGAATGCAAGGATGATTCAACATAGACAAATCAATAGATGTGATACCCTACTTAAACAGAATAAGGACAAGGTGACATGGCCATCTGCTAGGGAGCAGGAAAACTGTTGGACAATTTAACAACTATCTAGTTAAAAAAAAAAAAAAAAACTCAGCAAATTCGATTTAGAAAAAGCATGCCTTTACCCAAAGGCCATATGACACAAGTCCATATCCAACATCATGCTCAACTGTCAAAACAGATTTACTCTAAGATTAGAAGCAAGACAAAGACTCCACTTCTATTCAACTCCAAGTTTCATGACAATCCAAGTTTTAAAGTAATAAATGACATATAAAAATCAACATCAGAATAGAAGTTTTTGTTTTCAATCAAATGATATGACTTAACACATAGAAAACTCTGTCACCAGATTATACTACCATAAAAAAAATCTTTTAAAAAATGTCAGCAAATGAATAGTAAAATAAAAGAAAACCTAGCTAACTATATAAAATGTTTACTGACAATGTCAGTTATATCTCAATGAGGCTGAAAATATAGAAAACACAACTCAGAATGAGAGAAATGTTTGCAAATTATACTTAGAATGAAGGACATGTATGAACCTAGAACATACAGAGAATTCTTACAAGAAACTCAATATAAAAATGAGTACTTAACTTCAAATCTTTCTACTAAGGAAATATTTAAAAAGCTAATATGGACATTCAAAGATGGTGACCACCAGGGACATTAGGGAATGAAGTATCTCTTTATTCTTGCTAGGAAATTGCTGCTGAATTAGCACATTTCTAAAGGGTAAATTTTATTGTGTGTGAATAATATCCCTAAGCTGTGAAAAACCAGGGGATTACTGGAGACACTTGCAATCCTTATCTCAGATAATGAGGTTCTATGTTTGATCCCCTTTACAAATTTTTTTAAAAAGCAAAAACAAGAAAGAATTGATATTATAGAAATACCCATTCCTGCATCAAAATCTGTGACTGCCGCTCTGATCTGTGGTGTTCTTAGGGGCCAGTGTTGGTGCAGGTGGTAGAACAGGTTTTGTGATGACTGCTTGTACCTTAAGGAGTCCCACTCCACAGGTGGAGTCCCACTCCATTGTGGGGAGACTACAACCAGGAGCTAAAAATGACCATTTCAGGGTTTGTCCTTCATGAGGAACTTGGCTGAACTTCCATTATCTACTTTTCTAAATCTCTCATTTCTGTGATCAAATGTCCAACTAGCATCAGCTTGAAGGGAGAGAGACTTATTTTGGATCATGGTTTTAGCATATCTATCACCAAGGTGGGAAAGACATGGTGGCAAAGGAGGGAGGCTGCAGGCCAGACCAGGAAGAGGAGAAGGGAGAACTAATGTTCATTGTGTCTTCTCCTTTCCCTCCTTTTTATACAGTCTGGGATGCCAGCCCATGGATGATGCTGCCTACATTCAGGATGGATCTTTCCTTGGGGATACACCCAAAAGTATATCTCCTAGGTGTTTCCAATTCCAGTTCATTTGATAGTTGAAGATAAACCATCACATCTTAGCAGCATCACAGGAACACATGGGTGTTACAGTTCAACACATATTAATGATAAATCATAGCTAAGATTAAAAATAGGTTTAGAAGTCAATTTTATATTTATTAATTGTGCCTGTGTGTGTGTGTGTGTGTGTGTGTGTGTGTGCCTGTGTTACTTGCCATTTGTGGAGGTCAGAGAATACTTTGGAGGGGGATGGTCTCTTCTTCTATGATGTGGGTTCCAGGGATTGAACTAAGGTCATGAGGCTTGGTGTCCAGTGCCTTGACCTGCTGAGCCATCTCACTGACCCTAGAAGTATCTCTATTCCCCTTTCCCAAGCATATCTACTGCATAACTCCTAAGCCTTTGGGTCTGAGAAGTGGATTTACACTATGTTTCTGACCTGATTATGGTATCACACCTCAGATGCACATGGCTCACCATTCAAGAGATTTGTATCATTTAGAGTTTTGTAATTTGAGGAGGGAGCATGGATTTCTACAACACCTTGAATGTTTATGTGCTTGCAAAATTGGTACATTAAAATGTCACCTCCAAGATGAGGTAGAACCTTCTGAAGCATGATTCTATAACAAGGCTCCACCCTCATGAATGGGATTAGTACCCTTTACAACAAAGGTAGAAGGGGTCTTCCTTTTTCCTTCTTTCTTGTGAGGGTACAGGGATAGCCACTATCTACAAAGGAGAACAGTCACCACCAGATACCAAATATGGGCACATGATCATAGACTTCCAGCATCCAGAATCGGCCATTACTTCTCCATTATTTATTACTCAGTTTAATATACAGTAGATGTTGTGGCATAGTGAACCGACTAAGACATTTCCTATCATGATGACTCAAAACAAGCCTGCTTTCCTGAAAGACAGACTTGATTTGCTTTTGTGTACAGAAAATGCTTGTGAATGTATATAAGGTGAGTGCCCAGTAGTCCTAGAGATATCCAGAGTGAAGCCCATTGCAACACACATTTGCAAGTGTGGCATTGTGGTAACATTTCAGTCCGACTGCTTCTCTTATGTCCACTTTATCTCAACAGAGTCACCTCACCATGATCCTTGTTCTGCATGGAAATGACTAAGCCATATCTCTCCACTTTATTCCCAGTCTGCAAAGAACAACTGCAGCGATTTTGAGGGTTTCTTGTTCATATGTGACTTTTATGAAGTATTTGTTTTATTTCTGTATATTTGTCCATTTGCTTGTTTTGAGAAAGTTTGGCTATGAAGCCTAGGCTGACTTCTAACTTAGTATCTTGAATGTTGGGATTATAGGCTTGTACCAGCATGGCTGGCTCTCTGATGAATTTCTCTATATCCTTGGATGGCATGGTTTTGTGAAATTCAGAAGTACATAAATTTCAAACACTAGATTAGAGGGAAAAGTAACATCTTCACATAGGAGTGCAAAAGTACTGCTTCAATAGAGAAATGGAACATGTTTTAGCTTTAAAAAGTTGGTAGTGGGGCTGGAGAGATAGCCTAGTGGTTAAGAGCACCGACTGCTCTTGCAGAGGACCCGGGTTCCATCCCCAGCACCCACATGGTGGCTGAGAACCGTCTGTAACTCCAGTTCCAGGAGAACTCCAGTTCCAGGGGAATCTGACACCCTCTTCTGACCTCCGCGGCATTGCACGGCACAGGTGCACAAACCTACATGCAGACAGTACATTCATACACATACAAAAATAAATAAAATTTTTAAAAAAGTTGATAGTATTTTGACATGGGTTATGGTAGAGAATGCATGCATGATGAACAACATAAACAGTCAGTGAGAGCTCTGGGGTGCTGAGGTATCATTTAGAGAGCTACCATTGGGCAGGAGCTGAAACCAAATTAAAATATGTCTGTCCCATATGCTTCTCAGTACTGCAGAACTATTTGGAAACTTATAGTTGGCTTCAGCTGCCCACACAAACTCTTAAGGAAGAGGCAACCTCTACTAGGATATTTCCTCCATGCCACTGGCCTGTGGGCCTATCTGTGAGGCATTTCTCAAAATGCTAATTGATGTAGGAGGGCCCCAGCTGACTGGGGGGAAGCCATGTCTGGGTAGGTGGCCTGACTGTAAAGGAAAGAGCAAGCCAGGGGAAGCCAGTAAGCAGTGTTCCTCTGCAGTCTCATTTCAACTCCTGTCTCAATGTTCCTGCCTCTTTGACTTCCCTCAATGAAGGACTGTAATCTATAAGCCAAATAGTCCCTCTCCTCCTCAAGTTGTTTTGAGTCATGTTGTTTCTACAGGAACAGAAAGCAAACTGGAACAGAAACCTTATATTTAATGTCTGAGTATTTTTAAGGTAATGACTTAAGGCACTTCTGAAACAAGAAAGTGAAGTAAGGTATTAAAAGAACCAGAACAAAGACTCTATAAAAGCCTCCACAGGGGCTGGAGAGATGGCCTAGCGGTTAAGAGCGCCGACCGCTCTTGCAGAGGACCCGGGTTCGATCCCCAGCACCCACATGGCGGCCGAGAGCCGTCTGAAACTCTAATTCCAGGAGAACTCCAGTTCCAGGGGAATCCGAGACCCTCTTCTGACCTCCGCGGCATTGCACGACACGGGTGCACAAACTTGCATGCAGACAGTACATTCATACACATACAGAAATAAATAAAATTAGTAAAAAAAAAAAAAAAAGCCTCCACAATGATATTAGGAAGCATTGGCTGGGTGTACCTTGGGTTAGCAGTCAGATTTTGTTGGGACTCTTACTTTGGAACATAAGTTTGAGATTGAGATCAGTCTTCTGGTTTCTAGGCTTTTCTCTGTGAGCTATTATTACTTTCTGCCATTCAAGTTCGTGTCTCTGTGCTCCTAGAGGTGAACTGTTCTTTCAACTGATTACCAATATTTTCTCTTCAGAGCTGACTGATGGCATCTTTCAAGAAAAAAACTTTGTCACTTAAGTGAATGACAGAGATCAGGCATCGCTCACACAAATGTGTGCTCTCTGTAGTCCTGAAAGAGCACTAACAACTTCATGAAAGTTTGGCCCCTCCTCACTAGTTAACTTACTTCTTAGTTAACTTACTTCTTCTCTTTCAAATGTTGAATTAATGTTTACAAGTTACTTTCCACTGTAATCTATCCTCAGTGACTAGGAAAAACTAATCCCACCCCCCTTCAAAGCATCAGTTACATTTAGATAGCTTTAATGCTATTAAAAGTAATATATCTTGGAAGGAGTACAGTTTTACCTGGAAGATTTCTTTGTCTCTCATTCAATAATTGTTTTACCAATCAATATTTTGTAAACTTCAAAGTTCAATTCAGTGGTTCACAGGCACCTTAAACAGACTTTTGCTTCTGCTATAACATGATTAATTTTACTTTACTAAGTGTGGTTTAAAAATACTCAAAGATAGAAGTAAATACCAAGAGATTTTCAGGTTTTCTCTATGATGCACTAAAAGAAAATAAAATTTTCTTCTAGCAAAGGAATTTTTTAACTCTTGAGGTAAAAAAAAATGTTTCTGGTTTTAAATTCTTTTCTAAAGGGATTCTATCTCTATATTCTGAATCTCTAAGCAATTACTAGTAGTTAATTAATTAATAGTGTGGTTATGGCAAAAGTTTCTAAGAAACTGACAACCTTACCTATTGAATGTTTTACAGAATTATCAGATATAGCAAGGAAGATTCAATAATAGAATATTTAGACATAAATGTGGTGAAGAAAATGCATCATTGATGTGCACACCAGTGTCTGGATGTGCATCACACGAAATAAAATTAAACACGGAGGAGCTCCATATGCCTTGTCACAATTTAGCATTCTTATTTTCAGCAAATTTCTGGTTTTGATGTGATTGTTGCTAATTGATGAACTATATTATGAAAAAAAGTCTATTAGCTCACTATTCAATTCCCACTTTTATGTATCCAACTATATTTGAATTTCTCAGCCAAGATTTTAATTGATTTTTTTGTAGTAGCCGGTTCTTAATAGGATAATTTGTCAATATAGCAATAAAACAATTGTCTCACCTACTCAGGGAGTTCAGTTCATCAGATAACAAAGTTGAGTTTTGTTTCATTAATTGATTGCAGGTGTAGGAGTTGTTGAAGACAAGTTACAAATCCCTGTGGAGCTGTGGAAATCTGGGTCAGAGATCACGGAGAAATTAGTTAAGCATGGTGGGTCAATGGTGGCCCAGACAGGTGTTCCAGCCTTGTCTCCCTGTCATTTCCTGTGCTTTTACTTAAACATGAGTTTCTTGAACTCAAGCATAGGTCAGCAGAGGGATTTCCGAGTGTGTAATGAACTAGAAGCCAGGGCTGGATTCCTCACACTTACAGCTAGTGATCCCCACACCAGCCAGTACTAACTCTGCAAGGTGAAATGTGTCCCTCTGTCTTTCATGATTTCAAAGATACTTGTGAGCTGTGTTGGTGTTCCCAGCCTGGAAGATGAATGCTAATCTCAGAAGAGACACGGATACCTTCTGTTTCAAGAAAGAAAAGAGTAAACCTAAGATAACCATTCATACCTGAGACACGTAACTGTTGAGAACAAGAATGGCTGCTAGTCCACCTGCATTTGCTACTTTAAAGTCATGCTGAAAAGTTCAAGCAGTTTTCCTATTCTCTTGTAATCTATAGTCCTAACCCCTTTTGGTGTGATTTTTATTATACTCTTAAAAAGTCTCCACTTATTCTGGTCTAGGTGGTGCAGGCTTTTGATCTCAGCACTCAGGAGGTAGAGGCAGGCAGATTTCTGGGAGGTCAAGGCCAGCCTGGTGTGCATAGTGAGTTCCAGGCCAGTTGGGGCTACATTAAAACCCTGTCTCAAAAATACAAAAAATGAGGATCTGCTTATTAAACATGCTTTTTCATTGCTACTATTCTCTTTAATAACACAGCAGAGGTTTTCTGCATTATCCACAGAACAGTATAAAACATAGACTGGATGCAAACCAACATAGCTGACACTGAGGGAGTGGATCAGTGTGCACATGTGAACTCAGTAAACAGAGAAGCACAACTTGGACATAAACATGGACATCATAACTCCTTATGGATTTTTTTTTTTTTTGGTCTTTTTGAGATGGGGTCTCCCTGTAGCTCCAGCTATCCTGGAACTCATTCTGTAGAGCAGGCTGGCCTTGAACTCACAGAGATCTGCCTGCCTGTGCCTCACAAGTGCTAGAATTAAAGGTGTGTACCACCACACCCTCCTAGAAAATGTCTTGTCCCCTTAAAATTCTTGCACACACATTGTCTAGCTAAAAATGACTGAATCCAGAGGTAAACCTACCTCAGGAAGAAAACGATACACAGTTACAGTGGAGATGATCTAAGTGATCCTTCTTTTTTTTTTCTTTTTATTTATTTATTTTTTATGCTTATTTTTTAATTATATATAGAGAGATTTTTTAAAAAATCTAGACCTGTGTCCCCCACCCTATTCCCCCACCCCACCAGAGCTCATGCATTCTGCCAAACATGCTTTTCATCTCTTTCTCAGTCTTTCTCAAAATTCTCCATGGGGAAGTTGTTTTGAGCAGAAGTTCACCGTTTCAGTCAGTTCTTTGATGCAGTCTTTTCTGTTGTTGTTGTTGTTGTTGTCATTATTGTTGTTGTTGTTGTTGTTTCCAATATGCATCACTCCCAACTACTTGGACAAAAGCTCTAGGGATCGAGCACAAGAAACACAACTAGGTAATTAGCACTAAGTGATCCTTCTTAGAGATAAGTTGAGCTTATCTCTAAATGTGTAAACAGAGTTAACACATTTGAACTGACCCTATGTCAGGCTGTGATGCAATACTTACATAGGTCTCTTGTTAAGAAAATATTAAATAATTTCTAAATTGGACAGTATGACACCGAGAAAATGGGTATTTTTCACTATCATTTTGTTGATTCTAATTTCTAAAGTATATTATTTTTCATATTTTATTATCTCTGAGAAGTTTTTTTGTAACATCATTGCTCTGAGTTACTAAAAGTAATGTAATTTGGGTTCTTTTTTCTGTCATATGATAATGATATAATATAATAATATGCAATGATAACATCTTAGATTTGAAGTGACATAAAGGCAGTTTAGCTCTCGCTTAGACCACAATAATTACTCACACATGCAATATTGTTTTGTGTTTGCTTGGTTTTTTAGACAAAGACTTGAAATTACAGCACAGGATGGCCTTGAGTATGAAATCTGCTTTTACTGCATGTTCTGGAACTACAGGTAAACCACCATGTCTGTTCTATGTAACACTACTTAGAATGTTTACATAGGGCATATTGGATGATAATATCAGGGGAAGAATTGAGAATTGTCAATTATCAATGGCAGCTTGCTAAATAGAATCCACCAAAGCTGGTGTCATAGAAAAGCAATTCAGCTTTACTTCTCTGTGTAGGCCGGTGCTGGCACCAAGCTCCTAAACCATTAATCAAAGTCCTTCATTCCAACAGTGGATGTCTCGTTTTCTAAAACTGTTTAACTGAAGTTATTTTTCCAAATGATGAATTTCCCTGGTGAATCCAGTAAAGGAGTCAGCAGGCCTGCCTCCCTCAACCTCTTCATCCTCACCCTTCTTGCTCATTGGAAGGCTGAGCTGAGGATGCAAAACTCAGGGTGGCCAACCCCAGATGGTAAGAATTCTTCAGGCCTGAAGATGGCATTCGGAACATGTGAGAATTTGTGATCCCCCAAAGTGAGGAACTAGGAGGTGACCCGCTGGAGGTCAACTTCTAGCAAGGCCTGAAGTTCTCATAGGAGATAGATAAGTCCCTCTGAGTAGCTTCAAGGGAGGGGTCTAGAAAGCATTGTACTATGATTTTAACAAGTATCCTCTCCAGGTTCTTAGATGATTCACTTGTTACAACACTGAGCTCCTACTAGAATGTGTCATTTTTGAAAGTGATCACACCATAAGTGGTGAACCTCCATGAATGGGCAGTGCCTTATGAAGGGGATCTCAGAGTGCTCCCTTGCCTCTGTCACAGGACAGAACACAGACAGAGAAACCTCTGTGAGCCGAGAAGGAGGGGTACAGCAAACGTGGCCTCAGCCAGCTCCTGACTTTGGACTTTCAGTCTCTGACGTGATGAGAGACCGATCTCTTGCTCATATGCTTTCCAATCTGGGGAGTTTTGTGATGGTAGCTAACAAGGATCTAGACACTACCAGCCGGCCCATAACTCGGCTATTAGGCTGTAGCCAAAGGAAAATGCTTTTTGAGCATTTTCAAGGAAGTGAATAAAAGCAACCAGTCTAACACAAGTAACTTGAGGTTGTTTCAGGCCTACAGACCCACAATTGTCCTGAGACTTGCTTCCTGTGCTTTCAAAATCATAATGGAGTCCTGTAAGCATGGCTGTCATAGAAGATGGAGGCTGTATGCATTCATGTCACATGGGAGACTGTGCATGGTTCACTTCACACTAGAGGGAGGTGGTGGAGGAAACAGTCAGAAGGAACCTCCATTGTGTTGATAGAAAACTTACCCCTTCATTTTTATGATTTTTATTTTTATTTTATTTTGGGATACAAAGCTTTCTTACGGCATTTTCACACGTTCTTGGCTTTGGTTGGCCATCCCCGTCCTCCCCCCACCTCCCTGTCCCCACCCCACCTCCACCCTTCCACCCTTTGTTCCCTGTTCTCTTTCATATCACAGGTGTTCTATTATTCTCCTTGCCCCTCTTCCCCCCACCCCCCAAAGTTTCCTTCTTCTCCTCTCAGGGGCTTCTTTCTAGGTCTGGACACTGTTACCCCTTCTGATCTTGCACCCAAAGAATAGAAGATCAATCTCAAAGCAAAATGTGTCAGGTTATCTGGAACACACATTCATGCTTTCCATTTTATAATTTTAGAAGTCCTTCAACCTAACTTGAGAATTCTGGAAAGCAGAAGCTCCTCTTCCACCTCACTGCTGAACGCCAGTGCCTTTACACCACAGTGCATGCGATTCACTTTCATTACTAGAAACTCTGTTAATATATGAAACTCATTTTCTATATAGAAAGCACCATTCTCTCAAATCATTTACTAGAAGAATGAAAAATGGAAAAAAGATCACCAAGCATATATTTCTGTTGTTATTTCTTTCCAACGGACTAAAAAACCAATTCTAAAATTGTACAGAATCTGTTCTACTATAAAGTAGAAAATTTTAATTATCTTCAAGTAAATTTTATACTATATAACTACATTTTTCTACTAAGTAAATTTGGGTTACATGCATTATATATTTCTCAAATAGAAGATATTAAACTTTATTGCCTGAATTTAATTTTTTTCATTTAATATTATCTTGGGATCCACTTTATTTTCTTTGCTCTAATGTAAATTAAGTTAGGTTTTATTTTTACATGCTCAAGCACTCAATACACTAACTAGAAGCACATTAGTCCAATTTGGTGTTTCTGTGTTACCTCTTGGTTCAGTTATTTATCAGGAGGCACACCTGTTTCCAAGAAAAGGGATGGCATGGAGATATACTGATAGCATGAAAATGGCGTGGATAAGACCTTCCATGCAGGTCTGATTCTGCTGTCCGTAGAGTTGGGACCAAACCACTCCTTATTTACCTCATATCAGGTCTAGTTAGATCGGTGCAAAACAACAACAACAACACTTACGAAGGAGAGCCTGATTTAAATGATTCAAACTGGTAGAGTATATCCTAAACACTCCCTAACCAACACCAAACATCTGCCTTTATTTTTAAGAATTCTTTTTTTTAAATTTTATTTATTTATTTTCTATGTGTCTGAATGTACTATCTGCATGCAGTTTTGTGCACACATGTCGTGCAATGCCACGGAGGTCAGAAGAGGGTGTCGGATTCCCCTGGAATTGGAGTTCTCCTGGAATTGGAGTTACAGCCGCCATGTGGGTGCTGGGGATTGAACCCGGGTCCTCTGCAAGAGCAGTCGGCGCTCTTAACAGCTAGGCTAACAGCTAGGCTATCTCTCCAGCCCAAACATCTGCCTTTCTAACATGAACCACAAAGTACCCTTGATCTTGCCTCTTATTTGTAAAGGTTTTTCCCAGGTCTTCAAAGTAGCCCTCTATATAATATCTTCCTTCCTTCTTGTCAGGCTTCTTTTCCAATCCTATTCAAGATAGCAACCCTTTCTTGGTTGTGTTGTTTATTCTATTAGGTGCTGAAGCAAGTTAGAGTTGGAGATGGTATTTGATGATTGCTCTCATTCCTAGACAATTAGAAACACAGTTTCTCTCATCATGAGATGAGAGAATATTTTCGTAATGATGAAGCTATTCTACAAATGACGCTTTTTTGAAGTTACGAAAATTTTATTTCACGAAATACTTCAAAGCTCCATTTTCTAGACTATGTAACTTTTTTGGTTAAGATGTCCTTGGGAAATATTTTTAAAAAGCTGCAAAAATTAATCGTCATGGGTACAAAACACAAATATGACCTCACCTAAAGGATATAAAAAACATTAAACTATTTTTCATCCACTAGTAATTTTCTGTTATTTTTCTGAAAACTAATCTTAAACTAAACCAAGAGCCCATCTATGGCTGACTCTTAAATATCTTAAGACTAAACAATGTTCACTTGCTAAGAAGAGAAAATATTCAATAACATTAAACTACCAGGTGGCCCCAATGCAATTATAGAAATGAAATGCATTGAAAATTTATATACAACTATTTGAAGTAATTTTACATTTTTTTATATTTTAGAGTTGGCAAGAGAATAAATATCACAGTTTTTCTACTGTCAAAATTAAATAGATGCTCCATTTGTAGGTGAGCTCTGCATTGGTGCCAGAGAGTGATTGCCAGGCATGTTGGAGACAGTGCCAGAGTGTCATTTACCTTTATTCAATTACAAAGTGACTAGAGAAAGTGTCTTTCCAATTCTATCCAGAGCTATTGCCTGCAAGCTCCCACCGCTCAAGTCCAAGTCTTTCTGTTTTAGCTAGAACTGCAGGGGAATATGCATTCATTAAAGACTAATTAAAATAGTTGTTTCTTTGTTTCTGAATAGCCAGGTATTTACTGACATACCAGGTTAAAAAAAAAAAAAAAGCTGTGTTTGGTATGACACTAGCAAGTAAACAGAGCAGAAGCCTCTCTTGGTGGTTCATCAAAGAGTTGCAGGTTCAGCACCAGTTGAAAATCCATAGGCATTCAAGCTTTTGCAAATGTCTAGAAATTTCTTACATATACATCAAGAATTCCTATTGAAGGATGTGAAAAATGGATTCAATTACATCAAAATTCCTTGACCATATTGGTCAAATCTCTATTTTACATGTGTTTTATTTTGTTTTCTAGCCATAAATAATTTAAAACACATCTGAGTTAAAAAGAGTCCTGTGTGGCATGCTCAGATTATTCATTCCTCAACTCATCCACCATCAGAGAACCACCTGCATGCAGACTTCCTTCTTCTAGTGGAACCAGCAGTGAAGTTAACCATATCGGAGGTGTTCTTTGGGGATCGAGTGGTAAGAACATTCAGGCATAATTCAATATTCTCCATGATTTGCTAACATGGTTAATTAGTAATATAGGCACATATATATGCTGCAATATTCCACTTTATTAACAAGTACACAGAAACAAATACCCAAAGCAACATGATTTGCAGCTGTAAAGGAATCTGATTCCTAGGATTCCAGCCCTAATGCGCATGTCATCTCAACAAATTTTTCACTTCTCAGGATTGCTTGCTTTTGTTTGTCTGTGAAATAGTGACATAAACAATATCAAACCCAGAGTTCCAGAAAGATGAATCATATGGATGAAGGAAGTCTTCAAAATCTATCAAGCAATCCTCACAAGGCCAAACCGTTAATGAGTTAACCACCAGAGCTCACAATCATCAACAGGGCTCCACTGATGTTCAAAAGATTACCTTGGGCAAACACCATATTCCATGTGAATGCATCTAAGATAAATTCAAATTAAAATCTATATTAATGCAAATGTGATTATATTTTCACTGCCGACTCTCTCCTGAATAAATATGTTAGGGGCACAGTAATTTATAACTTCAATAAATGTGAACACATTTTAATGATAACAGTTAACGAAAATTGGAGCCCTTGGAATTTCTATTTGG
Organism: Rhizomys pruinosus; assembly: GCA_009823505.1. Taxonomy (NCBI): domain Eukaryota; kingdom Metazoa; phylum Chordata; class Mammalia; order Rodentia; family Spalacidae; genus Rhizomys; species Rhizomys pruinosus. Next base: position 368,081 of record VZQC01005410.1, on the reverse strand, counting down.
TAACTTTTTACTTTTCATCAATAACTGTTTGTTGATAGGTTCCTATAAATTATACTTGTTCGTACATTTTTATTTGTTACCCAAATGTAGATTTTCTGAGTTTATCTTTAAGACCTTCACAGGAAGAAAAATATCTTCTGGATTCTCTTGCTCCCTTTCTTGACAACATTTAAGGTTACACTTCGAGAAAAATGTTTTTTTATACAGTTTACTCAAATATATTCAAGTGCGAATAGTTGAACTTTTATTCAAGCTATAGTTAATAGTACTTTTAAAAAGAAAAGCCTGCAGGATAATGTGTGTAACCAAGTGTGTGTGTGTGTGTGTACGCAAAATTGCGTTCCTTCTCTTAAGGCTGCATAGGGCATACGTTGTTTTCAAGCAAGCCTCGGACTCCTACAGCTCCAGCTGTCACGTGTAATTAAACATTTGGCCTCCACAATTACTCTACAGTGTACATATGCCAGCATTTCAAGCCTGGAATATGCATTTCAAAGAAGAATAATTCCCTGGAAATCCTAAATTGACAGGAGCAAAGACAGCCTGAAGGAAAGTAGTCAGCGAAAACTGTAAGGTCGGGATCTGATGATTAAAAAAGAAACTTCAAGAAGAACTTCAACCCTTTACTAAACCAACGGGGAAAGCAAGGACAGTTGGCAAGCAGATTTCTGCACGGGAATTCCAACTGGGGAACCTTGTGGGGTAATTTAATATTATCAATGTGGTTCACCTTGTTGTATTCAGTCTTACCATTAATATCATTTAAACAGATATTTTTCTTAAAGCACATTTGGCATCGCTTATTTCTTCATGAATCTTTAAAATATTAAATTTGATGATTCATGTTAAGTCTGTAGCTGATTTTTCAGAAAGCGTTCTGCTTCCCCCCTCTGCTCCCCCCACCCCTGCACTACAGAGGATTCCACTTACCAGTAGACGGCTGGTATTGCAGAAAGAGAAATAAACAAACGTTATGCTGAGTTGACACTTTCACTACAAATCTCTTTATGTAGTTATTTGTCTCAATTACATTTCCAATAGTCAGAGAATAAAACCGGGATTTTAAGTTGTCATTAAAATGCAATTTTTGTTTTTAATAGAAGCATTTGGACTAATTAATATATTGATGAAACTGTCAGTTACAGTTCAGGCCCATGTCTGAGGTGTTGTCACTCTTGTGTATGCTGTATTGAGAAAATGCATACATTTTTTTTTCATTTAGCTTCAAAAATAACAGAAGTGAGCACAATTCTTTGACTTCATTTTCCAGTCATATCTGTGTCAGAAAATACTAACTCACCCCTACGTCCACCTACACTGGAGCTGCTTCTCTGTCTAGCAAGGTGTGGTGTCAAGACAGGATGCAAATGGTTGTGAATATTCAGGAATGACTCCATCTTGGTTCCATTTTGGAATTTTACTACAAAATCCAGTTGCATGACTTAGAAAGCTATTTATAGAACACAGTTTTGAACATTTCAGCCAGAATGAAATCCATGTATTTATCATTTGTCTCCACACATCTACCACCTAGGAGATACCAGCTTGGCATCCCTTAAATAGCTATATAATACAAATTGCTATCATTAAGAAAAATCTAGAGCCAGGAAAAACTAATACTTTCCAACCTCCCTTTAAAATGAGAGACTATATGATCATTTAAGCCATTTAGTATTTGAATGAAAAGACAGCTAAAACTTACAACTGTTTTTCAAAATTAAAAGAGAAGGCTTTGACTAATCTTTACATTAAACAGTAATAGTCCCTGAAGTCTCCAATTTAGTAGAGGGAAAACCAACCAAAGAAACATCTGCATTTTGCTATCTTGGTAAATCTTTTAAAGATTTATCTGGCCTTTAATATTATCTATATTATTATAATTATGCAAGACAAATTTGATATACACATGACATTTTAGGGAGAGCAGGAACAAGTAACTACAGATGAGGGATTTGAATCTTCTGAACACAAAGATATATATGAATAAATAAATCAAGGACAATTATCAGATAGACAGGATGCATGCCATTGATCTGATTATATTTATCTGATAAAAGTATAAAGATTTGGTTCCTTGGTTAATCTGGGCTAACTGTGTTAGGACCAGATCAGAAAGAAGTTAATCAAAAGGAATTCTCTAGTTAAAGCAGTTCCTGGTTCCCATAGTTACTCCCTCCCACCTTGAGTTATTAGTCACAGAGCTACCCGAGGTCAGGATGAACTCTCCCAGCCCTGTAGGAGTGCTTCTCACCCCCTAAGGAGCCCATTACTCCCCAAGGGACTTCACGCTGCTAAACAAAGGGGTACAGAACAGGTGGACTGATCAATGAAAGACTGCCTGGTCTGCAACCACCAAGACCCCACCAATCAGAGAAAGGGTCACCAAAACAGCAGTGGAAATCCCCTAACTGGGAATAAAAGTGGGAGAGGATCAGACTTCAGCCTCTGCCCTCCAGTCCCATGGGAGTGTGCTTGGCCCGATGCGTCACTCTGTCTCTGTCACTGTCTCTGTGTTGTGTTCTGTACTTTTTCCTTCATGTAATGTTCTTTTATTAAAGCTTTTCCTCCACAGTTTTTGGCCTCTAGAGAGACTCTTTGGTACAGTGGCATTTCTAACTCAACAACTGTGTGTCTTTAAACATCCAAAAAGAAAGTAAAATCAGAAATAATCAGTAAGACCAGAGAAATTGTACTTCAGATATAAAACTTGAGATCTTAGTAAAAAGACAAAAAGAAAAAAGAGAGAGCACTGTTGTTCGGCCTGTCTTCAGTTCTTGCTGGCAGGTGCATTTACTCTGTGGCTGCCACTGCACTTGCTACTCTTCAAAAACATGAGACACAGCTTTTTGGTCTTTTTTTTTTTTTTTTTTTTTTGGTCTTTTCGAGACAGGGTCTCCACTGTAGCCCCAGCTGTCCTGGAACTCACTCGTAGACCAGGCTGGGCCTTGAACTCACAGAGATCCGCCTGCCTCTGCCTCCCGAGTGCTAGGATTAAGGCGTGCGCCACCACGCCCGGCCACAGCTTTTTAATCCTCCAATATGGACTGAAGACTCATGTCTCTCCAAATCCTCCAAACCTTCAATGCCAGATGGAGATTAGAGATACCCAGCTTGTGGACTAAGCAGCTAAGGGATTTCAGCCTCAGAGTAGAAGACAGACTGCCATTGTTGGACTACACCCAGCTATATCATGGAGGCAGTGCAGGCAGTCAAGAAGGATGTGCCTAATGGACTTCATTTGGGGGACCATAGGAGGGAAAGACCCCAGTGTAGTGGACAAGTGCAGGATTGATGGTTGTTTGGGATTGCCAAGGAGGAACCTCTGAACACTTCCTTAAGGAAAACATGACATCTTTTAGAAAGAAAAAAAAAAAAAGAAAGAAAAAAAAGACTGAGAGAAAGATGCAGGACAGTTATGGCAGAATGCATGTTCAGGTTGGAGGGGGGAAGGGAAAAGGGAATATGCATAAACTGAATTGAAAAATGATGTCTGAAATACACAAAACATCAATAAAAGCACAATAAATAAATAAATAAATAAATAAATAAATAAATAAATAAATAAAAAAGATTTGGTTCCTATATTATCTCAGGATATGGCATGTAATCAGTCCCCAAACACTTTATCAGTATACATTATACTCCATTAAAGATGAAATCCTGTCCTCTCTTGACATTTTTGAATATTCACCTTCAAGATCCAGAGTATACTTCAATTTGTAATTTCCTGAATATTTCCCAAACCCCCCACACTTGTAGTACATCAGATTTACAGAATGGATTTTAGGAACCAGTGAGACAGCTTAGCAGATAGATTCACTTGCCGCCAAGCCTAATGGCTTGAGTTCAGTCCTCAGGACTCACAGTGAACAGACTCTGGCGAGTTATTATCTATCCTCCATCTATGCACTGTGGCATATGTGTGGTGATATAGATATACACAGACACAAAGTGCATTAAAATTACATTAAAAATTAGGCACCCTCCCAAAGAAAAGAAAGAAAAGTCAGACGTGGTGCACACATCTTTAATCCCAGCACTTGGGAGACAGAGGCATGTGGATCTCTGTGAGTTCAAGGCCAGCCTAGTCTACAGAGGAGGCTCCAGGCCAGCTGGGATTAAAAGGGAGACCCTGTCTCAAAAATACCAAAAAAAAGTATTGACAGATGAATTTATTGTACCTATAGAAAGTCTCAAATAACCTAAAAGTAATCTCCTATGTGAATCTAATAAATGAACTTAGTAAGGAGGTCTGAACAGAAGATGGATATATAAAATTTAGCTGAATTTTTAAGAGAAGAAATAGACTTGGAAACTGAATTTAAAAGCATCAGATAACATAAAGATGAAATATTGAAATAGAAATCTGTCCAAAATATATGTAGGTCGTAAAGGTAAAAGCTGAAAAAATATTGCTGAAAGAAATGAAGGAATAGCTAATTAACTGAGATACACCAGGCTAACTGCTGAGGGACAAAAATGCAGTGTATTAGTAAGATATTTAGGTTTTGCCAAATTGATCCATAGATTAATTCCACTAAACAAAATCTTGGGAAGAATTGTTTTTGCTTTGCTTTCAGAATTGACAAACTGAATTTTTCAAAACATATTTTCTTTTTTTTTTAATTTTATTTACTTTTTGTATGTGTATGAATGTACTGTCTACATGTAGGTTTGTGCACCCGTGTCATGCAATACCACGGAGGTCAGAAGAGGGCATCAGATTCCCCTGGAACTGGAGTTAAAGAAGGTTCTCAGCCACCATGTGGGTGCTGGGGATCGACCCCGGGTCCTCTGCAAGAGCAGTTGGCGCTCTTAATTGCTAGGCCATCTCTCCAGCCCAAGAACAAATCTTATTTATTTTTAATTTCCCCATAATATTTAACATGGTGTCATACACAGAATAACCACAAAATATATTCATTACATGAGTTAGGCAAGTCACATTTTGAAGATCTTGATATCATTTTTGGTCATTTCCATGAAGAGCCTTGGTAATTTATTGACTTACCTTACTGAACTTTCAATAGACATGTATTAAAATGGACCTAATGCCATCAATACTTACTATACAATAATATTAAGTTACGTATATTTGCATCTGAGAATTTTTTACAAATGGCATGGGAATTATTTCTGTGATACTGTTTAATAGAGGGAGATACTAATCCCAAAATTATTGTTGCTGAGTCTGGGCATAGTCACATTAGAAAAATCTTTTGCAATGTAAAGTATATTTGTCTCTGTTTTAAATATAAAGACAGACAACACTGGTTATGCTTTAAAGAGAGGGGTTTTGTTCTTTTCATTTTTTCTGAAAGTAAGAAATATTAAGAAAAAGAAAAATAGAGAAAAATGAAGGAACATATGGACAACAATGAATTAACCTAGCAGACATGTAATGAAAATCTTCGAAGGGAAGGAGGGACAGAACACAAGAGCAGGAGAGGATGTGGGACTCCAGTTAAAGTGTGAGACACACTTGCTTATCACACTCATCCCCAGCTACCATGTGCACAGGCCAATAAAGGTCTAGAATTACTTGTTAACCAAAAGTGGAGCAACGCATAGTCAAGCAGACACATACTGCCACAAAGGTAAGAACAGAAAGCTCTCAAAAGGAGTCGGAGAGGCTTCCTGTTCCAGGCAAGCATGATGGCCTTGTGTCACATGAATACTCTCTCCAAGCACAACTACGAGCTAGGGGAATGCATTAAAAAGTTCAAAGTCATTGGTTTGCAATGAACACAGGCAGAAAGAAAGACTACAATCTCCTCCACAGAGGAGAAATGCAACAGGGTTCCTTTCACAGTAGCCAGCACTGTCTTCAATGGCATCCAGCAGATCCTGATGCTGGAGGTGTAGTGTTCACAGAAAACCATGCTTTCCTTTATTTGAAAAGACAACAGTTGTAACTAAGGGTTACCAAAAAAACAAAAAAAAAAAAAAAAAAAAGAAAAGAAAAACGCAGGCTTGTCACTCTGATCCTGTGAAAGTTGTTTCATGTCTGATGGTGCTGCTCTGTAATAAAAAGTTTCCAATACCCTTTGGAAGGGCATTGCTCCTAGTACCTGGGTCCCAAGTCCAGGCCAAAAGTCTGAACTTAACTTACCAGGGTCCGTCCACTGACTGAGTCTCAGTATTTGTCTCCCCAGAAACCAAACTGCTCGAACCTTTCAGATTTTAAAGATGGGATTTGGGAAATTTTACTCAACCCATGTGCAACTTAGATATTAAATAATAATTCACTTTTTATATTTTGAAGATGAGAGAGAGGGAGAGAGAGAGAGAGAATGAGAGAGAGAGAGAGAAAGATTCAGCTCCTCTGTAGGAGCAGGAAGCCAAGCCATCTTAATCTTTGAACCATCTCTCCAGTCCCTCATTTACAAAATTTTTATCTCACATCTCTCTAGTTACTTTGTCCCCCCTCTCGCAGATTTTAGCCTCTAAATTCTGGCAATTTTTGGCAAAACGTATTTTCAGTTTTATGTTTATGATGTTTTGCCTGCATGTATGTAAGCACATCATATGCATGCAGTGACAAAGGAGGCCAGAAGAGGGCATCAGATCCCCTGGAAAAGGAGTTACAGACTTTTGTAAGCTGCCATGTAGGTCATTTGCCAAAACAGCAAGTGGTCTTAACAGATGTTCCCTGCTCTCCAGTCCTGACAAATTATTCTTAAGCAATTTGTGGGGAAGTTGAACTGAAGACTAGCCAGATCATTTTGAGAAATAATAAGTTGGAGGACTTATATTTCCTTATTTATAGCACAGACACATGGCACTGTTACTGATGGTGGGAAATAACCTGTGAGAGACACAAGAAAGAGAATAAGCCACAGTATAAGGTCAACTGATTTCACAAAGTGTGAACATAGTTGTGTGGAAAAGAGTCACTTCAACAAAAGCAGAAGAAATAATTAGATGTTTATATTCCAGTAAAGAAAAATAACCTTTTTATATATACATCATTTTCAAAAATAATTCATAATTATTTTTGAAATAATACAAGGTTTAAGACTAAGAAATATCTAAAAGATAACACAGAGAATATATTTCTGACCTTGAAGGAGATTTTAAAAAATTAGATAGTATACCCAATACATGGTAAACACGGGAAAGAAAAACAGTATCAAACACTGTTTAGCTGGGCATGGTAGCACTCACCTATATTCTTAGTTCTCCGGAGGACGAGGTAGGCAGGTAAAAAGTTTGTAGTCACCCATCACCCAAGTGACAGATCAAGACTGTCTCAAAAAAAATAAAACAACATGACTCTACAAATATGTTACATTATTCAAAGGAATATTATTGACAATTAAAGATAAACTCTAAAAAGATAAAGATCACTAATATAAAAACTATTATGAATGCAATATATTTGCAACATGCTAATGAACAAGATTTAAGATATACCCTGCATTACAGTTGTACGGGGTTGTACTGAGTCAGAACTCCAGTAGTTGCCAGGGGCCTGCACTAAGGAGGGTACTTGCCTACAAAGATTCTTATAAGGACTTTCGATGTCCAGGATGGTTCTATATATTTTTCTGTGTGCCCTAGTGGGAACAAATCACATCTTTTAAAATAAAGGGTAACGGTGGTACATGCTAACAGGCCCAAGTGCTAGCATGACTGAGCCATGACAGGTTGAGCAGTCTTCAGGGACAGCCTAGGCAAAATAGGGTGAACTTATCTTTATTTATTTTATTTATTTATTTATTTTTTTTTTTTGGTCTTTTTAATACAAGGTCTCCTTGTAGTTCTAGCTGTCCTGGAACTCACTATGTTGACCAGGCTGGCCTTGAACTCACAGAGATCCGCCTGCCACTGCCTCCCAAGTGCTGGGATCAAAGGTGTGAACTACCACACCTGGCGACCTTATCTTTAAAAAAAAATCAAACCTCACACAACAACAAAACCTCACTTTATTAGTGTAAATTATATCATAGTGAAAGAAAGGGGTGTGGCCGGAGAGCTGGCTCAGCAGTTAAGAGCACTGGCTACTCTTACAGGGGATCCAGGTTCAGTGCCCTGTACCCACATGGCAGCTAACAACTGCCCTTAATTCCCATTCCATGGGATCTGTTTCCCCCTTCTGTGTGTAAGTTGAACATATGCTGTGCACTCATGTACATGCAAGCAAAACATTAAAACATACAAAAAATAAAAATAAACATAAAAAGTTCGAAAAAGCGAGAAAAGGGAATTCATAGAAATTAAGGGATTAACAAAGGAAGGCAAACATTATAGAGATGAATGACATGTTTGATCTTGGAGATGTGGGGGCAGATTTGAAGACGTTCTGTAAAATGAAGTGAAATAAACAATAACATAAAGCGATTATAATGGTCAAACCCTGGAAGAAAGAGATCCGACACACAGAAAAGGGTACTTCTGATGGGCCGAGCTTGGCATTCAAATATCTTAGAAGAGATGCTTTGTGAATTCACAGTGCGACTTCACAGATCCTGGAGAGCTCTCTTGTTCAGTTAAGAAAAAAAAGCCAACAAGTGAAGTCAATTCTGGTGAAGTCACTTAATTACAAGGCTGAACTATGAGCAATTAAGCAGAGAAACAAATCCACCTAAACAGCCCAACATTTTCTCAGACCAGGCTCCTCCACGGAGAGGCTAAATTCCTTCAGACAGTAGATCAATGTCAATGAAGATCTGAAGAAAGGCATGTCTCAAGAATTTTATAATCAGATGAAGTTTCCTTCTAGTTCAAAGGAGCCAAAGTGACACCAGTAATCCTTTTTGGAAAAATAAAGAATGTCATTTGAGGATGAAGTTCAACCAAGAAATGAAATAAAATTAAGAACTAAACAATAGGGGCTTAATGACAGGAGCTGAAAGTGAATTTAGGGCTTTTAAGCACCCATGCATGCATAATGCATGAGTACTCCCAAACATACTGAAAATCTGAAAGCAAATATAATCTACAGATATAAAAAATTACAGCTATGAGGTTAAATTGTATAAGGTTGTATAACTGAATTGACTATTTTTTTTTTTTTTTTTTTTTTTTTTGTCTTTTTGAGACAGGCTCTCCCTGTAGTTCCAGCTGGCCTGGAACTCGCTCTGTAGACCAGGCTGGCCTTGAACTCACAAAGATCCACCTGCCTTTGCCTCCTGAGTGCTAGGATTAAAGGCATGTACCACCATGCCCAGCTTGAATTGACTATTTTATAAAAGGCAAACATTGAATATAACCAAAGATGACATATGGAATTACCAAATGAAAACAAATGACTCTAGCATTCAAAGACTTATTATTTTGTTTGAAAAATCTCCATTTAAGTTTTCTTAGGTGAATAAATACATAATTGATACTGAATAACTACTCCATTTTTATTCTTTTTTAGGTGTTCAGATATCATAAAATGTAGTGGTATGTGGGGAAGCCTGAGCACTGACAGCATTGTTTCTGAGTAGTAGAAAATGGGAGTATTTCTCAGTTTGCATGATTCTACCCTTCTTAAACATTTGAAAATAAGCATGATTTTAAATAAAATATTGATGGTATATGTGAAAATGATAGGAAGCATTTGTTTTCTGTTGTGTGGTTTAAAAGGAGAGGTTTTGTCAAGTGATACTATGATATAAGGATTCAATGATTTAGAATTGGGGCGAGGCTATATTTGAGTTTAGTAAGATTCCAATGAATGCTGCAGATAATAAAATGAGACAATATATGTGGAAAGCCTCTTTCATGCCCCCAAATGTGGGCTATTGATGGTGCCTACAGAGCACTGTTTGGAATAACACTTGACCTGATCCCTTTCCCCATTTTGCAGCCGATAGACTAGATCCTCTTGTTCTAATCATGATTCTTCACAGCCATTTCCTCTCCCTCAAACCTACCTATAAAAATACACAAGGGAACACATTTCTTTGAGCCTCCATTTCTGAAAGTTATCATGTAAAACAAAACTCATATTTAAATAAATTTGTGTGCTACTCTATAACTAAGAGCAACTGTCTTTTATAGATGAGATTAGTATACTATATATAAAATATAACTCATTATATATAATGAACTATATATTATATACAATAAAGTATATAGAGAGATAGGTGCTTCAACTTTAAACCTGGAGATAAGTAAGGAAAGATATATTTCTTCCCTTACACCAGTATTAATATGATACATGTTTAAATTAATGAAGGAACATTACCATGGAAATATAGTATTAAAGCAATTCTTTTTTGTTTTTTTTTGTTTTTTTTTTTTTTTTGGTCTTTTTGAGACAGAGTTTCCATTTAGTCCCAGTTGGCCTGGAGCTCGCTCTGTACACCAAGCTGGCATTGAACTCAAAGAGTTCTGCCTGCCTCTGCATCCCAAGTGCTAGGATTAAAGGTGTGCGTCACCACACCCGGCCTTCTTAAAGTAGTTCTAAATGGTCACAACTGGTTTGTTGGTGGAAATATGGAGATTATCAATGCTGGTAGAAAAGAAGTGAGGAGCGTGCTACCGGAGACTACAGGAAGAAGTATTTTTTTAAATTTATTTATTTATATATTTTTTATCAAATCTAGACCCATTTTCCCCCCATCCTCCCACCCCACCAGAGCTCTTGCATTCTGCCAAGCATGCTTTTAATTTCTTTCTCAGTCTTTCTCAATATTCTCTATGTGGAAGTTGACTTTTTTGAGCAGAAGTTCACTGTTTCAGTCAGTTCTTTGATGCAGACCTTTCTGTTGTTGTTGTTGTTGTTGTTGTTGTTGTTGTTTCCAACATGCATCACTCCCAACTGCTTTGGAGAAAAGCTCAAGGGGCCATGCACAGGAAATACTTACAACTAGGTAATTGGCACTAGCATCCACAGATGAGGGATACCATTCGTCGTTTGTTTTTCTGGGACTGTGTTACTTCACTCAGCATGATGTTCTCTAGCTTCAGCCATTTTTCTGCAAAGCTCATGATGTCATCTTTCTTTACTGCTGCATAGAACTCCATTGTGTAGATGTACCACATTTTCTCTATCCACTCATCAGTTGAGGGGCATTTGGGTTGGTTCCAGCTCCTTGGTATTGTGAAGAGAGCTGAAATAAACATGGCCATTCATGTATCTCTGCGGTGGGGTGAGCCTTAAGGGTACATGCCCAGGAGTGGTATGGCTGGGTCGGGTGGCAAGTTCATTCCAAGTCTTCCAAGGGTTCTCCACACTGCTTTCCATAGTGGCTGTATGAGTTTACATACCCACCAGCAGTGGATGAGTGTTCTTCTGTCGCCTTCAGAGTTTGGGGTCTCACATTGAGGTCTTTGATCCATCTGGAGTTGACTTTTGTACAGGGCAAGAGGTAGGGGTTTAATTTCATTCTTCCACAAGTAGTGATCCAGTTTTGCCAACACCACTTGCTGAAGATACTGTCTTTTCTCCATTGTGGCTTCTTGGCCCCCTTGTCAAATATTAGATGGCTGAAATTGTATGTGCTCAGCTTTGGATCTTCAGTTTTCTTCCATTGGTCAACAGATCTGTTTTTGTGCCAGTACCAGGCTGTTTTTATGACTATAGCCCTGTAGTATAGTTTGAAGTCTGGTATAGAGATTCCCCCCTGTGTAGCTCTTTTCGCTCAGGGTTGTTTTGGCTATTTGGGGTCTTTTGTTTTTCCAAATGAATTGAAGGACTTTTTCTTCCAAGCCTGTGAAGAAACTCTTGGGGATTTTGATTGGGATTGCATTAAAACTATACAAGAGTTTTGGTAGAATGGACGTTTTTACAATGTTGATTTTCCCAGTTCATGAGCATGAGAGGTTTTTCCATCTTCTGATATCTTCTTCAATTTCTTTCTTTAAAGGTTTAAAATTTTTGTTGTAGAGACCTTTGGTGTCGTTGGTTACATTTGTTCCTAGGTATTTTATTGTTTTTGAGGCTATTGTGAGTGGGAAGGTCTCTTTGAATTCTTTCTCCAGTTGCTTATTCTTGGTGTAAAGAAAGGCCATTGATTCTTTTAGGTTAATTTTGTATCCTGCCACTTTGGTGAAGCTGTTAATCATTTCTCGGGGTTTTCTGGTGGAGATTTTAGCATCCCTTAAGTAAACAATCATATCATCAGCAAATGGGGATAGCTTGACTTCCTCTTTTCCAATTAGTATTCCTTTAATTTCCTTTTCTTGTCTTATTGCTTTAGCAAGTGTTTCAAGCACTATATTGAAGAGGAGTGGTGACAGGGGGCATCCTTGCCGAGTTCCTACCTTTAAAGGGAATGTTTCTGTCATTTCCCCATTTAGGATGATATTGGCTGTGGGTTTCCTGTGTATGGCTTTGATTACATTTAGGAATGATCCCTCCAATCCAATTCCTTCTAGGACTTTAAGCATGAAGGGATGCTGGATTTTGTCAAAGGCTTTTTCAGCATCAATTGAGATGATGGTGTGGTTTTTGTCTTTCATTCCATTTATGTGTTTGGTGATGTTTATTGATTTTCCTATGTTGAACCATCCCTGCATCTCTGGTATGAATCCAACTTGGTGGAAGGATGTTTTTATACTACAGTCATAAGCTTGGTGGACTTGTCTTATGTATATGTATGGTAAGAAAGAGAAACTCTTCTTACAGCCCCTGAAAGTTCATTAGAATAAACTGACAGTGACTTAAGTAGATAAAGGGCATACACACATTTACATGCAATAATGGAAAAGTCACAGTAAATGGGAAAAATCATCAAAAGATTATGATTAATTCTTTCCCCAATACCATTTAGATGTTGCTAGTGCCAGACCTGGTAGTCATGCCAGTAATGCCAACACTCAGCAAGTTGAGAGGGAGAGACTTCTGTAAGCCTAAGGCCAGCCTGGGCTATAGAATGAGATACTGTCACAAAAACTGCCCCAAAAGCTTATATGCCCCCTTACTTTTTAAATAACTATTATATTATTTTTATTTTATGTGTATGAGCATATTGCCTGCATGTGTGTGTCTCTTGTACCAGTGTCATCCAATGCCCACAGAGAATAAGAGAGTACGTTGGATTTCCTGGAACTGGAGATATGGATGGTTGATAGCTGCCAAGTGGGTTCTGGGAACTGAACATGAGTCTTCTGCAATAGTACTCAGTGCTCTTAACCACTGAGCCATCTCTCTAACCCATACCACCCTGCTTATACACAAAGGGAGAATGAGAAATGGGCAATCATCTGAGAAGTTATCGGTGATTATTTGTGGGAAGGTGTCAGTTGCACAGTGGAACAGGCCAGCATGGGAGCACTTCAGTAATACCCCAAGGACACATGGCAGAGTGCAATTTCAAGTACAGTGACACTTTATTAAATGCAACTTGTCAATTTTATAGGCAGACTGACATCACCTCCCACAGCCAATCTCAGACTTTTGTATCATTATGTCATCCAATGTAGGCATAAACAGAGAGGTCCTGTGACCCTCACTCATGCCTCTGGAACATGTTGGCTGGAACATTAGCTCATGCACATGCCTAAGCTCAGATCAGATATGTCCACAATTATTGGCATAAATGCTCCTGGACATATAAGTTAGCTGGGGTGATTCTCTTTGGCATTTAAAGGAATCAAGGAGTAAACACCCTTGAATTGTACTCACCACCTAGATATGGGCACATTCTCCAGTCTGCTTTTCTTAAGTAGGATTGTAGGAATGGGTGGAAGGCAGTGGTGTCTCTACTCACTGCCTGCTCTCTGATGCAGATAACAGCATTGCAAATGAAGTCTCTCTCCACAGAGTTAGCAAAAATAATGTAAAAATTTCCTATAGGTCAACTACTTAGTAGGTGGCAAAATGCCATATTTTCAGGGCTTAGCCCCACCACTAGCAAAGCACAATATGTAAAAAGTGATATTGGGTAATTAGTTAAGTTGCAGAAAGAAAAATTTAAGGGTCTTTTGTTTTCTTCATGTTGTAGATACTGAAATATTAACAAGCTATACATTGAGCAAAATAGTTTTCGAATGTAAAGGAACCAAGAAAATGATCTCCAGGATTTTTGTTTCAGATAGAAAAATCCAATAACATTAAGAAATTATGGGGCTGGAGAGAGGGATCAGCACTGGCTGCTCTTGTGGAGGACCCAGGTTCAAATCTTAGCACCCACATGGTGGCTAACAGCCATCTGTAACTCCAGTTCCAGGACATCTGATATCCTCTTCTGACCTCTGCAGGCACCGCAGGACACCAGTGCTCCTACCTGTATTCAGGCAAAACACTCATAAACATAAAATAATAATAATAAATAAAGATTTTTAAAGGTTGTGTAGTCTCATATAGATCTGCCTTTCTTTGCAGTTCAGATGAGACTTTTTGCCTTTATTAAAGTTACTGTTAAAAACATATTCTATTTAGGGGGCTGGAGAGATGGCCTAGCGGTTCAGAGCGCCGACCACTCTTACAGAGGACCTGGGTTCGATCCCCAGCACCCACATGGCGGCTGAGAACCGTCTGAGACTCCAATTCTGGGAGAACTCCAGTTCCAGGGGAATCCGACACCCTCTTCTGACCTCCGCGGCATTGCACGACACGGGTGCACAAACTTGCATGCAGACAATACATTGATACACATACAGAAATAAATAAATGCCGGGCGTGGTGGTGCACGCCTTTAATCCTAGCACTGGGAGGGCAGAGGCACGTGGATCTCTGTGAGTTCGAGGCCAGTCTGGTCTACAGAGTGAGTTCCAGGACAGCCAGAGCTACAGGGAGACCCGTGTCTCAAAAAAAAAAAAAAAAAAAAATATATATATATATATATAATATATATATATATATATATTTATATATTATATATTCTATTTTTAAAAAGTATGTGTATGCATGTGTGTTATTTAAAATAATGGATTTCCTTAGTACACATTCATACACGCATATCCCGCACTTTAATATTACTCACCTCCCATTGTCCTCTGTTGTCCTCTTCATCACTGGTCCCCTTTCTCTTTCCAAACAGTCCCACTTCTAACTTCTCTCATTTCTCCATTTTGTAACTCCAGATTCTGAATGAGAAAAGATAGGCAATGATTTTCTTTCTGAGTCTGGCTTATTTCACTTAGTAAAATGAGATCCAGCATTTTCCATTTTCCTGAAAGTGGTATCATCTTGTTTCCTTACAGCTGACTAAAACTCCATTGATGTGTATACTACAATGTCTTTATTCATTATCTGTTACAGGCACCTAAGCGGATTCCGTGACTTGACTGTTGTGAGTTAGCCATAACAGACATGGATGTCTAGGTTATTTTGTTGTACTCTGGCCTAGTTTCCATTTTTGAATATATACAGGATCCACTTAGAACGTCTAGTGTCAGAACTTCATTTAATTGCTGACACTATAGTTAACTGGAAAGTTAAAATATTAAATTCTCATTTGATTTGTGATTGCTGTACACCACTATAATCCCAGTACTGGAAACTGGAGCAGGAGGATTGTGAATTTAAGACAGGTCTTACCAACATAAAGAGACTAGTTCTCAGAAAACAAATATGCAAAGTTTATAATTTGATACTCAGGTGGTAAGACCGCCTAAGAAGTGTAACATTTCATCATGTGATAGCTTCTCATGCTGAACCATGGTTTATCTGTGCAATCAATAAAATGCAGCAGGAGTAATGATGTATCAACTACAGTTAGGTTGTAAAGGGCGATGAAGCATTAGGCAAAGCCAGCTGCCAGTCCATGAGTTCATGAGCAGCAACATGGAGATGCCATGCAGTGAGCAACTGAAGTGACCAGCCATTGGTACTGTGGTGAACAGAACACCAGCCCAGACAAAGCGTCAGGCAACTTCAGCCTTCCCTGAAATCTTGACTTCAGCTTGTTCAGAGATCCAAGTTAGACCCACCTTGAATTCCTGACTGGACAGGAACTGAGCAAGATGAATGCTTTTTGCCCTTAGTCACAAATGGGGTTATTTACTACAGAGCTGTAGGTAATTAAATGTAACTACTTAGGTCAAAATTATAGTTGCATTTGTTGCAGCTATGACAAATTACAAAAGAAACTTAAGGAAGAAGGGCTTGATTTTGTTTCATAGTTAGGACACAGTGACTCATGACAGGGAAGGCATGGAAGCAAAACATGAAACCACTGGCCAAACTGCATCCACATCCAGGAAAGAGGTTTGAGTCAATTTGTTTGGTTCTGTGTGCCTGTTCATCCCCCTTAACATCATTTGGCAGCGGCTCACAACTCATTTTTCTTGTATTGATATCTTTTATGGTCAGGTGAGGAGACATGGACATATTAATGGAAATGGATACCTAAGAAACCTAAAAATAAGTAACAATGGCAGTGCTTGACCAAAACCTGAGACTGATGGGAATGGCATTTCAGTCCTGAAAATATTGCCAGTGATCTTCATTGTTATTAATGGGTACTTCTTAATTAATATAACCACCCCAATTAACTACACCCAAGCAATGCACTTTGTAGGTCTGCTTAATGGAGTAACAATAACATCAATACAGTTAAAGTCCCATCCCTACTGAGTCACAACTAACAGAAATTCCTGTAACAGGAATGTGGACAGCAGGAGTTCTTGGCAGTTTACTTCTTACCTTTTTAAATGATAGCTTACCTAGGGAGTCAGTCTATGGCTTCACTCACATCTCTGCCACCTTTTCCCCCAATGGATCTGCAATTGAAGAAGCAATGAGAATGGCCTAGACTCATATAGCTGGGATTTCAAAGACACTGGCTCAGTAAGAGCTATTGATACCAGCATCATTTTATCAGAATTTTATTTCCTTTGATACAGCTTATAGAACAGCTCTATGTCACAAGAATGATAATATTAGGAAGGGATGGTAACCATTCACTAATACTGGTATGTAACGGCTGGTTTGAAATATTTCTGTTCACAGAACTGTATAGTCATTGGCAAGAAGGCAGTGTTCCCAACAAGCCTCAGCTTTGAATGCCCTAGCTGCTATTTGCCTCAGGTGACACCCCAAAGGCACGGATTCATAAGGATAAACATCACCAAAATAGGTGTCCCAACAACTGGAATTCACCCTTTACTTATTGTCTGCTTTCTCCCTGCTGCATTATTATTCTCCATCTCATATGTCTGTGTATCTAAATATTTTGCCAAGTGGGAGGAGGGTTTCAAATGGAATGAAATTGCACAGCTGTGCCCCTTGGGGAAAAGCTTTATATATAATAATGAATAAGGCTTCTTTTAAAGTTTGGATATTTGAAGCAGACAAGCCATCTAACATTTCATTACTTACTAGAACCTTTTATAAGCCATATGATATTAAATAACTAGGCAATAATAATCACAGCTAGAGTTGCCTTGTATCATGATTCAAATTATTGCAAATAGTTTGTTAACATCTGCAGATATACGTATTTATATCTGTGAAGATGTGTGAATTCATAGGCATTCTAAGATGTGGGAATGCTGGAAAGATTAATTCAAATAAAAAGAAAGGAAAGTCAAATTTTCTGTCTTGATTATTGGGTTATGTTGTATTTATAGACAGAAAAAAAGAAGTTAACATGACCTTGACTAAAAATGGAGATACATTAGTTTTCCAAATACTGGAATTAATGTTTCCTGCTTGCAGTAAGATTTGATGGTAAATCAAGACACAGTTAAATTTGGAACTCTGAATAGCATGTGATGGATTTTAGTATGGTAGAGGCCAAATATTACAGAGAATGACCATGCAACAAATAAAGGAAAATTTGTATTTTTCTGAATTTCAGCTTTAGGATATTAATATATATATATATAATATATATATATATTCACTTGCCATTTGAAAAAACATGTCAATTTTACTACTTTACTTGGGATTATCTCTTGCTTGTTCCCTCCTCCTCTCAGTTTTTTATTTGTGTTGCTTACTAATTAGTTATACAACACACAATTGTTTCATATTAACTTTCATTTGTTAACATTACTTCTTTTAATAAAATGCTTATTTATATTTTTACTGTGTTTATTGGACTGAATATACAAATAACTCCATATGTTAATTTCTTGTCAAATCATTGTAGTACTTTTATTTATCACTTTATTAATATAGCAGTTTATTATAAAGAAAAGCAGCATTGTAGTTTACTTTCAGCTGCTCTGTAACAAAACATCTGACCAAAACCAACTTGGGGAAGAAAGGGTTATTATTTACATCTCACAGTCACAGTTCATCACTAAGGAGCCAGAAGATAGGAACTCAGGGAAGGAAACTGGTACAGAAGCTGAAGCACAGAGCCATGGAGGAAAGCTTGCTTACTGGCTTGCTCTCCTGGCTCACTCAGCCGCTTTTTTAGAAAACAGAACAACCTGCCGGAGGGGTGGCAACACCCACAGTGGAACTGGGCCTTCCACATCACTCAACAATCAAGAAAATTTCCACAGACATGGCCTAATGGAAACAGTTTCCCAACTGAAGCTTTCTCAACCCACGTGCGTAAAGTTGAGAGCTAAGGCTATACAGTACAGCAGCTCGCACTGGCATATGTCTCACAACTCAGGCATCTCCAACACTTTGAGGTCTCGACTACAATGTAGGTTTACCTCTCATTGTCTCATGCTCTGATTTTTCATGGTTTCCTTGACTCACAAGGCCTTCTCTCAGTTCCTTTAACACTGACATACATTGCCTGACCTTAGCGAATCTCTGAAACTACAGAAGTCTCCATGACACTCTTGTGTCTTTCCTGATTCCAAAACCAATACCAAATGAACCTCACTGCCAAATTCCACTTCCAGCTTGGGCTGGAATCTTGCCCTCTTGAAGCACATCTGCAGCTCTCTTTGTATGTTGTTATTTTTAGGGCAGAAACTTCTTGGGCTTTAGCTGGGTGGGGTCTCTCCCTGAAGCCCCTTCTCATTGTTCCAGTGCAGAGATGGAGGTCTCTCCTTAATGGTGCTATTCTCTTTAATAATTACAGCTCTCTCCAGGCAGATGCATTGATAACATTAAGTTTAGCTACTATTCTTTTTATCCAAACTGTACATTTTAATTTCCCCCATTTATTCTTTTTTATAGTTAGCATTGATAAATGTTATCAATAATTTACAAAATCATAGGCTGAACAATTATGTTTCTTCCATTTCCTCTTGTCAAAGAAATTAGTCCATTATCTTTTAATTTAGTCTTAGGTGAGATCCTTCTATAATGGTTTGGTAAACTAGTTTTATAGCATTAAAATACTTTTCTCCTCCAAAATTCTGAAATATTCCATATTCCTCTAAACAACAACAAAGTCAGGTTTTTCACAACAACATTCCACTCTCTGGTATGAACTTCAGTATTTATTACTTTTCTGTGCTGTGGTAAAATTTCTTTTACCAGACAACTATGGAATCTACAGCATAATGGTAAGAAGATATCTTTGTAAGTAATGAAAGAATTCTAAATAGATACTATATTGAATACTCCAGATATTAAGGCAATATATATATATAGGTATGTATGGTATATATAATATTTATAATAATAATATTATATATATATATGAGTTATTAATNAAGAATATGATTGATTAACTGCAGTATCTTTTGGGAATGAGTGAGAATTAGTAAGGAGCCTAATGAAAGAAACCACTAGAGGATATTTTTGAGAAGGAAAGGCATTGAATCCAGAAGGGAGAAATGAAATTCAAGAGGCTAAAAAAAAAAAAAAAAAATATATATATATATATATATATATATATATATTTTATATATATATATATTCTATTTTTAAAAAGTATGTGTATGCATGTGTGTTATTTAAAATAATGGATTTCCTTAGTACACATTCATACACGCATATCCCGCACTTTAATATTACTCACCTCCCATTGTCCTCTGTTGTCCTCTTCATCACTGGTCCCCTTTCTCTTTCCAAACAGTCCCACTTCTAACTTCTCATCTTTCTCCATTTTGTAACTCCAGATTCTGAATGAGAAAAGATAGGCAATGATTTTCTTTCTGAGTCTGGCTTATTTCACTTAGTAAAATGAGATCCAGCATTTTCCATTTTCCTGAAAGTGGTATCATCTTGTTTTCCTTACAGCTGACTAAAACTCCATTGTGTGTATACTACAATGTCTTTATTCATTATCTGTTAACAGGCACCTAAGCGGATTCCGTGACTTGACTGTTGTGAGTTAGCCATAACAGACATGGATGTCTAGGTTATTTTGTTGTACTCTGGCCTAGTTTCCATTTTTGAATATATACAGGATCCACTTAGAACGTCTAGTGTCAGAACTTCATTTAATTGCTGACACTATAGTTAACTGGAAAGTTAAAATATTAAATTCTCATTTGATTTGTGATTTGCTGTACACCACTATAATCCCAGTACTGGAAACTGGAGCAGGAGGATTGTGAATTTAAGACAGGTCTTACCAACATAAAGAGACTAGTTCTCAGAAAACAAATATGCAAAGTTTATAATTTGATACTCAGGTGGTAAGACCGCCTAAGAAGTGTAACATTTCATCATGTGATAGCTTCTCATGCTGAACCATGGTTTATCTGTGCAATCAATAAAATGCAGCAGGAGTAATGATGTATCAACTACAGTTAGGTTGTAAAGGGCGATGAAGCATTAGGCAAAGCCAGCTGCCAGTCCATGAGTTCATGAGCAGCAACATGGAGATGCCATGCAGTGAGCAACTGAAGTGACCAGCCATTGGTACTGTGGTGAACAGAACACCAGCCCAGACAAAGCGTCAGGCAACTTCAGCCTTCCCTGAAATCTTGACTTCAGCTTGTTCAGAGATCCAAGTTAGACCCACCTTGAATTCCTGACTGGACAGGAACTGAGCAAGATGAATGCTTTTTGCCCTTAGTCACAAATGGGGTTATTTACTACAGAGCTGTAGGTAATTAATGTAACTACTTAGGTCAAAATTATAGTTGCATTTGTTGCAGCTATGACAAATTACTAAAGAAACTTAAGGAAGGAAGGGCTTGATTTTGTTTCATAGTTAGGACACAGTGACTCATGACAGGGAAGGCATGGCAGCAAAACATGAAACCACTGGCCAAACTGCATCCACATCCAGGAAAGAGGTTTGAGTCAATTTGTTTGGTTCTGTGTGCCTGTTCATCCCCCTTAACATCATTTGGCAGCGGCTCACAACTCATTTTTCTTGTATTGATATCTTTTATGGTCAGGTGAGGAGACATGGACATATTAATGGAAATGGATACCTAAGAAACCTAAAAATAAGTAACAATGGCAGTGCTTGACCAAAACCTGAGACTGATGGGAATGGCATTTCAGTCCTGAAAATATTGCCAGTGATCTTCATTGTTATTAATGGGTACTTCTTAATTAATATAACCACCCCAATTAACTACACCCAAGCAATGCACTTTGTAGGTCTGCTTAATGGAGTAACAATAACATCAATACAGTTAAAGTCCCATCCCTACTGAGTCACAACTAACAGAAATTCCTGTAACAGGAATGTGGACAGCAGGAGTTCTTGGCAGTTTACTTCTTACCTTTTTAAATGATAGCTTACCTAGGGAGTCAGTCTATGGCTTCACTCACATCTCTGCCACCTTTTCCCCCAATGGATCTGCAATTGAAGAAGCAATGAGAATGGCCTAGACTCATTATAGCTGATTTCAAAGACACTGGCTAGTAAGAGCTATTGATACCAGCATCATTTTATCAGAATTTTATTTCCTTTGATACAGCTTATAGAACAGCTCTATGTCACAAGAATGATAATATTAGGAAGGGATGGTAACCATTCACTAATACTGGTATGTAACGGCTGGTTTGAAATATTTCTGTTCACAGAACTGTATAGTCATTGGCAAGAAGGCAGTGTTCCCAACAAGCCTCAGCTTTGAATGCCCTAGCTGCTATTTGCCTCAGGTGACACCCCAAAGGCACGGATTCATAAGGATAAACATCACCAAAATAGGTTCCAACAACTGGAATTCACCCTTTACTTATTGTCTGCTTTCTCCCTGCTGCATTATTATTCTCCATCTATATGTCTGTGTATCTAAATATTTTGCCAAGTGGGAGGAGGGTTTCAATGGAATGAAATTGCACAGCTGTGCCCTTGGGGAAAAGCTTTATATATAATAATGAATAAGCTTCTTTTAAAGTTTGGATATTTGAAGCAGACAAGCCATCTAACATTTCATTACTTACTAGAACCTTTTATAAGCCATATGATATAAATAACTAGGCAATAATAATCACAGCTAGAGTTGCCTTGTATCATGATTCAAATTATTGCAAATAGTTTGTTAACATCTGCAGATATACGTATTTATATCTGTGAAGATGTGTGAATTCATAGGCATTCTAAGATGTGGAATGCTGGAAAAGATTAATTCAAATAAAAAAGAAAGAAAGTCAAATTTTCTGTCTTGATTATTGGTTATGTTGTATTTATAGACAAGAAAAAAAGAAGGTTAACATGACCTTGACTAAAATTGAGTACATTAGTTTTCCAAATACTGGAATTTAATGTTTCCTGCTTGCAGTAAGATTTGATGGTAAATCAAGACACAGTTAAATTTGGAACTCTGAATAGCATGTGATGATTTTAGTATGAGTAGAGGCCAAATATTACAGAGAATGACCATGCACTAAATAAAGAGAAAATTTGTATTTTTCTGAATTTCAGCTTTAGGATATATATATATATATATATATATATATATATATATTCACTTGCCATTTGAAAAACATGTCAATTTTACTACTTTACTTGGATTATCTCTTGCTTGTTCCCTCCTCCCTCTCAGTTTTTTATTTTGTATGCTTACTAATTAGTTATACACACACAATTGTTTCATTAAACTTTCATTTGTTAAACATTACTTCTTTTAATAAAATAGCTTATTTTATTTTTACTGTGTTTATTGGACTGAATATACAAATAACTCCATATGTTAATTTCTTGTCAAATCATGTAGTACTTTTATTTATCACTTTATTAATATAGCAGTTTATTATAAAGAAAAGCAGCATTGTAGTTTACTTTCAGCTGCTGTAACAAAACATTCTGACCAAAACCAACTTGGGGAAGAAAGGGTTTATTCATTTCACATCTCCAGTGTCACAGTTCATCACTCAGAGAGGCCAAGAAGATAGGAACTCAGGGAAGGAAACTGGTACAGAAGCTGAAGCACAGGCCATGGAGGAAAGCTGCTTACTGGCTTGCTCTCCTGGCCCATGCTCAGCCTGCTTTCTTATAGAATACAGAACAACCTGCCGAGGGGTGGCAACACCCACAGTGGAATGGGCCTTCCCACATCACTCAACAATCAAGAAAATTTCCACAGACATGGCCTAATGGAAACAGTTTCCCAACTGAAGCTTTCTCAACCCACGTGCGTAAAGTTGAGAGCTAAGGCTATACAGTACAGCAGCTCGCACTGGCATATGTCTCACAACTCAGGCATCTCCAACACTTTGAGGTCTCGACTACAATGTAGGTTTACCTCTCATTGTCTCATGCTCTGATTTTTCATGGTTTCCTTGACTCACAAGGCCTTCTCTCAGTTCCTTTAACACTGACATACATTGCCTGACCTTAGCGAATCTCTGAAACTACAGAAGTCTCCATGACACTCTTGTGTCTTTCCTGATTCCAAAACCAATACCAAATGAACCTCACTGCCAAATTCCACTTCCAGCTTGGGCTGGAATCTTGCCCTCTTGAAGCACATCTGCAGCTCTCTTTGTATGTTGTTATTTTTAGGGCAGAAACTTCTTGGGCTTTAGCTGGGTGGGGTCTCTCCCTGAAGCCCCCTTCTCATTGTTCCAGTGCAGAGATGGAGGTCTCTCCTTAATGGTGCTATTCTCTTTAATAATTACAGGCTCTCTTCCAGCAGATGCATTGAGTATAACATTAAGCTTGCTACTATTCTTTTTTATCCAAACTGTACATTTTATATTTTTCCCCATTTATTCTTTTTTATAGTAGACTTGCATAAATGTTATCAATAATTACAAAATCATAGGCTGAACAATTATGTTATCTTCAATTTCCTCTGTCAAAGAAATTAGTCCATTATCTTTTAATTTAGTCTTAGGTGAGATCCTTCTATAATGGTTTGGTAAACTAGTTTTATAGCATTAAAATACTTTTCTCCTCCAAAATTCTGAAATATTCCATATTCCTCTAAACAACAACAAAGTCAGGTTTTTCACAACAACATTCCACTCTCTGGTATGAACTTCAGTATTAGTTACTTTTCTGTTGCTGTGGTAAAATTTCTTTACCAAGACAACTATGGGAATCTACAGCATAATGTAAGAAGAATATTCTTTGTAAGTAATGAAAGAATTCTAAATAGATACTATATTGATATACTCCATTAAGATATTATATATATATATATATGTATATATATATATATATATATATATATATATATATATATGAGTTAATTATGGGCTGGAGAGATGGCTCAGTGTTTAAGAGCACCAACTCCTCTTGCACAGGATCTGGGTTAGATTCCCAGCACCCACATGGCAGCTAAGAACTGTCTTTAAGCCAGGCGTGGTGGTGCATGCCTTTGATCCTAGCACTTGGGAGGCAGAGGCAGGCAGATCTCTGTGAGGTCAAGGCCAGCCTGGTCTATACAGCGAGCTCCAGGCCATCCGGGACTAAGCCTGTCTCAAAAAAAAAGTTAATTATGATTGCACATCAGGGAAATATTTTCAAATTAATAATAGAAAACTAGTATATGTTCATATCTCTGAAGATATCTTCTAATTTTTTTTCATCTTTTTGAGACAGGGTCTCCCTTTAGTCCCAGCTGGCTTGGAGCTCATTATGTAGACTAAGCCTGCCTTGAACTCACAGAGATCCACCTGCCTCTGCTTCCCAAGAGCTAGGATTAAAGGCGTGCACCAGCACGCTTGGCTCATCTTCTAAATTTTAAAGCACGGGGAGCAGCTATACCTTGGAAACTGTCTGTATGTTGAAGAATACATAACCTGATATTAAAACCACTTATAAAAATAAGAATTTAACATAAAAATATTTAGGAATAGCCTATGATAAAATGTAAAATATAATCTTTCATTCAATTATTAGATGTAAAATTCTACTTGAATAAAACAAGGTACAGAAACTTCTTGGGCTTTCTGCTGTCACCATCGGAAGCTTAGCTGGGCAGGGTCTCTCCCTGAAGCCCCTTCCCACTGTTCCAGTGCAGAGACAGAGCCCTCTCCTTAATGGTACTATTCTCTTTAACAGAGAAAAACATAGTTGCTGAAGTTGCAGAATGGTAGCGTACCATTTCATTTCTTGTAGTGAAAATCTTAAAATATTTCATTATCCTGGTTTTTGTAGTTGTAATTAATTTGTTGAATCATATTCTCATATCCCAAATGGAATTTGAACAAAAATATTTTATGAGAAAAGAGGGGCTTTCAAAATATGTTTTAAGAGTTTTGACATCTATTAGTGTGCTACAATAAATTGTTATAGACTGAAATTTATATACTCTCGTTGTCTATTCCACTTGCATTTGGTTCACAGCCATGCTTCACTAAACTGAAAGAAATAAATGAGAAATTTGTAAACACTCATTTTATCTCATATATTTTAGCAAGAATAAAGAAGCTTGTGTACTAATCCTATCAGAAAATTTGAGAGAAAATATTTTTACATAAAAGATAAAAGAGCAGCAGCTAATTATTACTTTCTAGTGAGCATTGTCAGTCTCTAATATAATAGATCTAGTAACAGTAGAACTACAAATGAAGGTAGCAAGACAGTTATTTTAATGTCTACATTTACGAGTTAGAAAATATATTTCAATCTGTGATAAAAATACAGATTTACTGATAGCTGTGTATGTTATACCAAAAAAGGATATACTGGTTAGCATGGTGCTACCATAATAAAATACCTGAGGAAATTAACTAATTTAAAAGGAATTTTTTTTTAGCCTACTGTTCTAAAGGGACCAGCTAGGTGGGTGACCTTCATTTTGTTAGGCTTCTGAATGGCCATGGCAAGGGATCTGTGTGTGTGCAACCGTCTTACATGCTATTAAGCTGAAAGAGTCTTAGTGATTAGAGTCCCACAATCCTCTTCAAGGACACATAAATTTTCTCCCAATAGTTCTTACCTCTTAAACAGCCACATTCCTTTCTAATTCTTCCATAAATAAACCTTTGGTGGACACTAAGCATATTCAATCATAGCAGAAATTATCACAGGAAGATGTAGAGTACTAGAGAATTTCAATGAGCTGATGGTTGGAGTTCGTTTTGAGCAGACAATCAAGTAATAGGCAAAATAAAAGCTAAGGCCTGTACCACAGTTTCGGGCTAGGGTTTCCCAGGAGGACATCCAGTGTTTTGTGAAATGAAATGGCCTGTGCTTACAGATGTCTGCTAAGAGGGTTGTGTCTTATTTCTCTAGAAAAGTGAGTTCAAGGCCAGCCTGGTCTACAGAGTGAGTTCCAGGACAGCTGGGACTACAGGGAGACCCTGTCTCGAAAAGACCAAAAAAAAAAAGTGCATATGAAAGCCCTTCTCAAGCTGGTTGGTTTTAAAGTTTTAGGGTCTCTCTTTATCTTATACCTTTATTTTCCTCTGCCCAAAGAACAAGGAAAGCTAGTGTTTTGTGGTTTGTCTACCTGAGATCTCTGATTATTTCACTTCTTTTTCTGAATATTATTACTGTCTCTTGTCTCACTGGTCTTTAAAAATGATAGTACTGGTTTCAATTCTCTGGCTAAGACAGCTTAAAAACTGCAGACTGGGGTCCTTTACCAGGCAGTTGTACAATGATTCAAAACCACACCAGGTCCTGACAGCAGGGATGGTTACAGCATCTATGCAGGTGAGAAAATGTTAAAGAACTGTATCCACACATTGCTCCAATACCAGTTTCTTGTTTTTGATGTAGGAATGTGTTTATTCAATCTTCCTGCTTGTGAAAGGTTCAGAAGAGTTCATGCTTTCTCTTTTCAGCCTCTTGTGAATTTGTAATTATGCAAACATTTTTTAAGAAATAACCACACTATATAAATGATTTGTTTTGTCTGTAAATATCATGACAGCCCCTTTTCCTTTCAAGCAGCTCCCCTATGTGCAGACAGTAAGTACCTTCTTAGTTAATCTGTGCTTCTTACTTTGCATCACTATCTTGTCTGCCTACTGTGCCACAGGAATCTGGGAACACATAGAATGAAACAAAGAAGGCACCCATTTCAGTTGGAAACAGTAAATTCCTCGAGGTTCAAATGATAAAGTTAAAAATCAAAGATAGGAAGCAGAAAATATAGAACAAAAAATGAAATAACTTGACAAATTGATAGTTGGACATATATTATGAAATTTCAGAGAAGTGAATATTTCAAAAATTGAGGGTCCTAAATTTCTATGCCATGCAGAGCTGAAGCATTATTCTAGAGGAAATAAGGATACATATCCAACAAATGAAATCGCTAACAACAGGCCTGTGCTTCAGGAGCATGAACAAAAGAGCTAGATTATCAATCCAATGATATATTGGATTCAGATTGATATATGGCCAAAGATGGATAATTGTGGAGACTTTGTTTAATTCTTCAGTACATAGCATGCTATTTTTAAGTTTCATCTACAAAGTTGTCATAATAACACCATCTTTTCCCTGGCACTGTTCTGAAAGTTGAATGTGTACACAACAACCAACATCTAAAGGAACAGGGCCCATAGAATACATGTGATGTTTATACTCTTACTATTTCTAGCAATGGTTCCCAAAGTGTATCATTATAAAGAACTGTCAATTGACTGGTATCCTATACTAAATGAACTCTCTCTCTCTCTCTCTCTCTCTCTCTCTCTCTCTCACACACACACACACACACACACTCCACAAACCAACATAATAAAATTCACAAAGTAAGGCTGGCTCAGTGGCAGAAGGCTTTGTAATATGCAAGAGGTTCCGGAGAGAGTTGGCTCTGTGGTTATGTGTGTCTACTGTATACTGCTCTTGCAGGGAACCCAAGTAAGGTTCCAGATCCCATAACTCCAGCTCCAGGGGGCTTCTGTACTCCTGTGCACATGACCACACTTAGACAAACATGTACACATACATTTTTGATTTCTTTATTTTTATTTTATGTGTATGAATGTTATGCCTGCATATGTGTAAGTGCACCTGTGTTGTGCAATGCCCATGGGGGGAGAGAAGAAGGGCTCAGATCCCCTGGAACTAGAGTTACAGACATTTGTTAGCTCGTGGGGGCAGCCTGTCCATGGAACCACACTCTATAGACTCCTAATCTTAACAGTTTGGCCATTCATGTGCTTTTGAGTTCCTCGTCTCCTGTTGCATGTAGAATATTCCTTAAGGAGAGTTAAGAGGTACTTAATGCCTTCTTGGGTCATTATCCTATGATGCTTGGATTTTGTGTGTTGAGGTTGCATTGTAGATGTGTCACCTAGGCATGAGCCATTCGCAGACTATGTCTGTGTGTGTCCAGTTGTGGGAGACTGTACTATTTTCATTTGGTGCAAAAGAAGCTTCTTTTCTGAGTGGTGTCTGGAATATTTGTCTGTAAATATAAGGATACCTTCTTTTATAGTTAATAAAATGTTACCTTAGCATAGGAATGTGCCAGTCTTGGAGAACTGTTTAAGATCTAGGACCTCTCCAGTTGTGCGCATCTGGATATGTTAACAATACCACACATGAGTTTACTCCCACTGAGTGAGCTTTAGGTGCAATTGGTTAGCCATTGATTTCTCCCAAGATATAAGTGCTCCTGGGACCAGGTTCACAGTAACCTACTTGTGCATGACACAGCATTAGTGTCAGCATGCACAAGACCCATGCAAGCTCAGCTGGACAAAACCCAGCACAGAACTGCAGAAATGTGTAGCAGAGCCCAACCTTGGCTGAGGAAATACTGGCAGTGGATGTCAGTCAGGTGAGGAAGACCTGGCCTTCTCTAGAAAAGAAAACTCTGGATAGGCTGACTAGACATCAGGGGATGGGCTGGCACAGAGGAGTCAGGAGGGATACTATTTTTGGCACAATGGACCCTAGTGCAAATGACAGAAGGTGTGCACTCCAGGGGGAGGGGCTGTGGGAGAGTGACAAGAGAGAAGAAGGTACAAAGGCAATTAAAACTGACTGAAAAATTATGTATGAAACAAATAAAAATTCGGTAAAATGTTAAAAAATAGCATTTCCTGAACGTTTTCAATGGCACCAGTTTAAAGACTACTTGTTACCCTTCGGGACATTGGCATTGTTTCAATGGCCCCTGATGATTGGTTAAGACTAAGATTTTACTTTCTTTATTTTTTTTAATTTATTACTTTTATTTTGTGTGTATGAGTGCATTGCTTGCCTGTGTGCCAGTGCACCTGTGTCAAACAATGCCTGCGGAGGTCAGAGAGGGTGTCAGACTCCCTAGAACTGGAGTTATGGACAGTTGCTGACCCTTATATGGGTTCTGGGAATCTAACTAGTTCTCTGCAAGAGCAGCCAGTGCTCTTAACCACTGAGCCATCTCTCCAGCACTAAGAGAGATTTTTCAAGCACTTTAAGCAGCAGGACTTATTTTTCTCACTCTTCTATATAAAACATATGAAGATGATGAATACTTTCCTCAGGCAGTTAAAATTTTCATTATTTGATAAAGTAGATTTCCTTGTTTGCAGAATGCCTACAGCAACTCAATGTGTCAAGAGAACAGTTTGAAAAATCCTGATGTGAGTACCCTTGCTGCAAAAAGAGTTCACGTGAACCAGTTTTCCTCAACCCCAGGCTCACAGATACTTTCTCAGAGGCTCTTTTTAAAGACTTTTGAATTTCATTTTGACTACTCCTTTAAAAAGCAAATAATTTATGTTATCTTGTGACCATCTCCTCACCCAGTGACAAGTGCCTGACTTTATGGCCAATGGTAACAATGTTGAATTCAAATCTCTTCAGAATTCTAGTGGCTGTTTTTATGAAAAATTTCTGCATGTTTTAAGTGTAAGAAATATTTACATAAACAATATCTGTATAAAAATTGTTTCCCCCCTTTTTATAATAAAAGATATGAAATAATTTCTTCTTACATCAGGGAATACTCAAATGAAACATTTAGTACTCTTACCTTATTTTTATTTTCTTTTTGATGTTTACAACTGCTCATTTTTTTCTTCACAGAGTTCCAGTATGTATCCATCTTCTGCCACCCCCCTGCCTTAAGATCATAAAAATATTTAGGATCCAAAGCATTTTTATATAATTTTTCATTTCTCCTTCCGACCAAATATCACTTTAGTCAAAGGGACTGCCTCCCAGATTTTAAAATTTTGTTTTTCTTTTTTTATCTTCTTAGCCGCCATGTGGGTGCTGGGAATTGAACCCAGGTCCTTTGCAAAAGCAGTCAGAGCTCTTAACTGCTGAGCCATCTCTCCAGCCCCAAAATTTATTTTTATTTTTATTTGTATATATGTGTGCTATATGTGTGTGGTTGCCTGCGGAGGATGTCAGTTCCCCTAGGAGCTCCCCTTGGAATTATAGGTGGCTGTGAGAACTTGTTGTGGGTGCTGTGAAGTGAACTCTGGTCCTCTGGAAGAGGAGAAGGTATTATTAACCTTTGAGCCATTTCCCCAGTGTCGTCCTCTCAGATGTTAATAGAAAGGAATTTCCCCACAGGACTCATCTTACCTCAGAGATTCATGCACAGCCATGTTTATTGCAGTTCTGTTCATGGTAGCAAAAAATTGGAAGCAACCCAAGTGCCCCTCAACTGACAAGTGCATAGAGAAAATGTGGTACATCTACACAATGGAGTTCTATGCAGCAGTAAAGAAAGATGACATCATGAGCTTTGCAGGTAAATGGATGGAACTAGAAGATATGATGCTAAGTGAAGAGACACAGTCCCAGTAAAACAAACGATGAATGGTATCCCTCATCTGTAGATGCTAGTGCCAATTACCTAGTTGTAAGTATTTTTTGTGCAGGGCTCCTTGAGCTTTTGTCCAAGTAGTTGGGAGTGATGCATATTGGAAAGAACAACAACAACAACTACAACTACAGAAAAGACTGGGTCAAAGACCTGACTGAAACGGTGAGTTTCTGCTCAAATCAGTCAACTTCTGCATCATCGAGAATTTTGAGAGAAACTGAGAAAAAGATGAAAAACATGTTTGGTAGAATGCATGAGCTCTGGTGGGGTGGGGATCAGGGAGGGGGACACAAAAGAGTCTAGATTTGTAATGTAATCTTGTATAAAAATAAATTAAAAAATAAAAAATAATAATTAAAAAAAGAAACTACAGAATAAGTGGCTATAAGCAAACTAAAGTCTCCTTAGGGAAATTCGAGGGGCAGCAGGCCTGGAGCCCAGGCTTCTGTGGGATTTCCTTCAAAAGTCCCACCAGATTCTCATGGGCATATGAGAAATGTTCCCTCATGGGGAGGCCCAGCCATCAAAGCCCCTCAAAGTTCTTCAACAAATGCCAAGTCTGGGACTTCCTGTTTATCTTAAGAGATGGATAACTCTTACAAAAACAAAAATAAGCTCCAGAGAGATTTAAGGAAACAGAAAGAAATCACTAGATCTATTTGAGGAGATGGGGAGACAGGAAAAGGGCGTAGCCTGCGGAAGGGCTAGAATCCTTGCGAAGGTCTCACCTCTGACACAACCATGAAAGACTGAGAATTAATCAGTATGAACTAGGCCAGCAATCATCCAAACAAACAGCAGAGAGCTCGCTGAGCTTGCACATCACAGTCTTCACTTACTGAGAAGTGAAAGGAGAGGCTCTGAAAATAACAAAGTTTAAAAACAAACAAAAACCCTAGAGGAATATGAAGCTTTTGGTACCAATAGCTTCAATAAATACTCAACAGAGCCCAGCTTCTAAATGGACAAATACAAATATTCATGCTCAAGCTGATGTAATCTGAAACCTACTATTCAATACACACATCCAATAAAAAAAGAACTTGGGGGCTGGAGATATGGCTCAGGAGTCAAGAGCACTGGCTGCTCTTCCAGAGGACCTGGGTTCAATTCCCAGCACTCACATGGTGGCTAACAACCATCCAGAACTCTAGTTCTAAGGGATCCTACACCCTCTTTTGATCTCGACAGGGAATGGACAACACAGGTGCACTTACATATACATAGGTAATACACATAAAATAAAAATAATACAATATTTTAAAAACTTTACAAGACATACCAAAATTCATGAAAAAACAAAATCTGGAATGACAATGGAAGCATTAGAATCAAGTTCATATAAATCATCAATACTGGAATGCCACTAAATTAAAATAATTATGATTAAAATGTGAATGAATTAATAGGAAAATGGAGACTATGCCAGATCAGCATGAAGCGTGAGCAGAGTAAGGGAAGGAGCATCTGATAAAGCGAAGTTAAACCAGAACCCAGCTAAGCAAGCAAGAACTGGCTACAGCCTGTTCACTAGGGCTAACAGCTGAAAGGATCAGTGAGTTTCAAAATAGCCAGTCAAAACCTCACGTAGTAAATGGAAAAAATGAAGACTACCGGAAGGTAAAGAGACACAGACCAGAAGACAGATTTGAAGGAAAAATAGCTGAAAACTCTTCAAGATTTAGAGCAGTCACCAAACCAAAGACCCAGGGAGTTCAGAGGACAAGTTAAATACAAAACAAACAAATAAAACCAAAACAAGGGCCAAGCGTGATTCCTCATGCCTTTAATCCCAACACTCAGGAGACAGAGCCAGACAGATCTCAGTGAGTAGCAGCCCATCAAGCTGTTCTACATTGTGAGTTCCAGGATAGCCAGGGCTACATAGTGAGAAATTGTCTAAAAATTAAAAGCAGCAAAGAAACAAAACACAGAAACACTCAGACATAGAAAAATTAAACTGTACAGAACCAGAGACAAAGATAGAATTTGGCAAGGAGAATATAAAGAACTAACCTAGAATACTTTATCCAGTAAAATGAGAAATGTAAAAGTAAGTATAGTTTTCTCCCTCAAAGATGATCTCAAACAAACAAAGCAGCCTGGTCCTCTTGTTGGGTATGAAAATTACACAGAAAAACTCTTAAGCCCAGGATTTAATCTTTAATACAAAATTTATTTAATTTGCTGGTGCACCAGAACCCAAGTGAAAAAAACTGATGCATCAGAGGGGCCAATTGTTGACTCATCAAGGATGCAACCCACTCCATGCAGGGAAGGATGGGACCAGGACTATCTGTTACAGAGAGTTTTAAGGACAAAAAACCACAAACTAGAGGAATTTGGTGATATTATAGAAACACAATTGCAAGGCTATAGAAACACAATGCAAGCGGTGGTGACCTTTAAGCTGATTGGTTGTGTTTAGCAGTGTGAAGTCCCTTGGAGAGGAATGGGCTCCTTAGGGGGTGAGAAGCGCTCTTGGGCTGGGAAAGTTCATCCTGATCTCAGGTAGCTGTGGGAACCAGGAACTCAGGGTCAGACTGTATTCTTGTGGTTAAGGTAGTCATGGGTACCAGGCTTGCTTTTGCTAACTCAATTTTACAGTTAACTCCTTCTGAACTGGTCCTAACACTGTAAGAAAATCAAGATAATCTTTATGCATGAAGAAACTAAAGTAGGTCAAAGGAATAAATTTGTATCATTAAAAACATGAGAAATAATAATTTATAAACTATTATCTTATTCATAATGGTATGAAAGTTATTTTATTTATTATTTTATTTTATGTGTATGATTATATTGCCTGCATGTGCCTAAGTGCACCTGTGTTCTACAATGCCTACGGAGGTCAGAAGAGGCTGTTGGATCCCCTGGAACTAGAGCTATGGACAGTTGTTAGTGTCATGGGTGTTGGGAATCAAACCTGGGTCCTCTGTAAGAGCAGTCAGTGCTCTTAACCCCTGAGCCATCTCTTCACCCTGTTGGAAGTTATTTGAAAAGAGTGGGAATATATTATGGAGTTACAAGTTATGAAGGAGGTGATGGATGACAGCAATATCAGAAAGGATTTTGGCATCAAAATACTCAAATAATCACAGTCCACAAAAGCCTTTGCAGGTATGTTTGAAAATGGACTTTATCTTTAATGCTTAACATTGTTAAATGCTTATTCTGAATGAAAGTTCAATCAGTGAAATGTTTTGAAGACATTAAGGGGATAAAAGAATGTCACATAGCATCATATTAAATAATTAAAAATAAGAAAGCAAAGACAAAAACATAAGCAAAACAAATAAAATGAGTAGAAAATATTAATAAGGATGGTGGATTTCAGCCCATTTGATGATCACTATAATCTGTAAATTAGTTTAACATACCAGTTAAAACTACTTTTGTTTAGATTTTAAACAATTGCATGAGGAAACAGCTGTGTGCTCCCTGTAAGAAACACATTCTCAAATGGAGACTTAGATTCAAATAATAGACCTGGAGGAGCTGGAGAGAAGGCTCAGCAGTGAAGAGCACTGGCTTCTCTTGCAGAGAACAAGGTCAAGGTTCTCAGCTCCCACAAGGAATAGCCCAATCATCTGTAAATCCAGTTGCAGGGGATATGACACCCTCTTCTGACCCCCAAAGGTACTGTACTCATGTGGATGGGACATACACACACACAGACACACACACAGACACACACACACACACACACACACACAGGCACACACACCACTCTCACAATTAAACATTTTAATTAATTTTATTTATTTCCGTATGTGTATGAATGTACTGTCTGCATGCAGGTCTGTGCACCCGTGTCATGCAATACCGCGGAGATCAGAAGAGGGTGTCGGATTCCCCTGGAACTGGAGTTCTCCTGGAATTGGAGTTTCAGACGGTTCTCAGCCGCCATGTGGGTGCTGGGGATCGAACCCGGGTCCTCTGTAAGAGCGGTCAGTGCTCTTAACCGCTAGGCCATCTCTCTAGCCCACAATTAAACATTTTTAAAAACATAATAAACGGATAAAATGGAGAGACTTATAACAAGAAGAATTCACAAGGAATCATGTCAAGGAAACTTATGTAATGATAAAAGGTCAATATTCCAACTAGCTAAAAAAAAGTAACACACACATACAACAGATATCAGTGCATGAGGAAAAGCTATTGAAAGTCTCTAAAGGAAAGCTGTCAAGCATATTAGATGATGACATTCTTGACATCTTTCAATACCTGAAAAAACAGGCAAGCAGAAAAGAAAGCCCGGCGACCAGAAAAGCAGCGTCAGTCACCATGACCAAGTAGAGTTCATCGAGTGTCTCGTCTAAGGGCAGGAGGGGATAACTGCATTTCTTTTTTCAAAAAAGAGCAAGCAGCACTGCTGTTCTCAAAGTTTAATTCATCTTCACAATATTTGAGAACCTTGCTAAAATGTAGACTATGAAGTATGGTGCCTGACATAATCACTATGTTTTCATTAATTTATCTAGTTCTTTATCCTTGAGAATCATACGTGTCTACAGGGAACATGATCATATTCAGCTCCCATTTTCCTCCTACACCTCCCTCTAACCCCAACACAGACCCCCTTTACTTCATGTCCTCTTTCTCTCTTTCTCTTCCTCCTCCTCCTCCTCCTCCTCCTCCTCCTCCTCCTCCTCTTCCTCCTTCTTTTTATTTTTGATAACTCACTAAGTCCCATTAGTTCTGCCCATACTCTGGGCTATCCATTGGATCAAAGAACACCTAGAGTGTCCACACCATTAAAAACCCACATTCTCCTTCTTTCAGTAGCTATCAACGCTGATAGCTTCTCAGTAAGGGATGGGAGGGCACTTCCCCCATCTATGCTGGGAGTTTTGGCTGGCTTGATCGTGTGCATGTAACCACGCCAACTCTGAGTATTTGAATAAGATAGTTATGTCGTATCTTGGTGTATTCAATTCTATTTATGTATGTGTCTGATTTTGTGCCAGTACCATGCTGTTTTTATTACTGTGGTTCTATAATATAATTTGAAATCAGGTATGGTGATACCTCCTTTGTTCATGGTTACTTTGGCCATCTTTGGTCTTTAGTACCTTGTCTGCATTGTTTAGTCTGTGCCTGTGAAGAATGGTGTTGGAATTTTGAATAGAATTGTGTTAAATCTTTTGTAGTATGGGCATATTCACAACATAAATTCTTCCAATGCATGAACTTGGGATGTCTTTTCATCTTCTGGTGTCTTTCTCAGTTTCTTCAGTGTCTCAAAATTTTCATTGTACAATCCTTTGTTTCATTTGTTAGGTTTATTTCCAGGCATTATATCCCTTTGTGGATATTGTGAGCAGGATTTTTTCCTATTTTCTTTTTCAGTATGTTTGTCATTGTTATTTAGGAAGGCTAAAGATTTTTGTGTGTTGATTTTGTAACCTGTCACTTTGCTGAACATGTTTATCAGCACCTTGGTAGACTCTTTAGGGCCTCTTATGTTCAAAATTGTATTTGCAAAAAAGGATACTTTTATTTCTTCTTTTCTTACATGAAGCCCTTTACTTCTTTCTGTTGTTATATTGCTTTAGCAAAGACTTTAAGCACTACATTGAATGGAATTGTAGACAATGACTATTCTTGTCTTATTCCTGATCTTAATGGGAATGCTTTGAGATTTCCTCCATTTGGTATCATGTTGTCTATGGGCTTGTCATAGTAGCCTCTATGATGCAGAGGTAGGTTCCCTCCAACCCAGCAGCTTTATGACTTTTGTCATGTAGAAATATTAGATTTGTCAAAGGTTTTTTCTGTCTTTATTGAGATGATAATGTGATGTCTGTCTTTTAGTCCATTTATATGATAAATTACTTTTAGTGATTTATACATGCCAAACCACCCCTGCATTACTGGAATGAAGCCAACTTGGTGGTGATGAATGGATTTTTTTGATGTAATATTTAAATTGGAAATTTATTGAGAACTTTTATATCTATGTTCATCAGGGAAATCAGTTTTAATTTATCTGTGGTGTTTTATTATCTGGTTTAATTGTCAAAGAAATTTTGGCTTCACAGAAAGAATTTAAAAGCCTTTTAGTTTTCTGTTTTGTTTTGTTTTGTTTTGTTTTTTCTCTTTTTTTTGAGAGAGTTTCCCTGTAGCCCCAGCTAGCCTGGAACTCACTATGTAGAACAGGTTGGTCTTGATCTCATAGAGATCCACCTGCCTCTGCCTCTTGAGTTCTAGGATTAAAGGACTGAGCCACCACACTTGGCTTCCTTTCCTATTTTATAGAATAATTTGAATAATTTGGAATAATTTATATTAGCTGTTCTTTAAAGTACAGATGTAATTCTTCAGTTAATTCTGGGAATTTTTTAGTTAGGAGATGTTATTGCTGCTTCATTCTCATTGATCACCTTAGGTCTGCTTAAGTTATAGTATTTCATCTAGGTTTAAATTTTGGTATGCCATAGCATCTAGAAATTCATCCTTTTCTTTTAAGTTTTCTAATATACTGGAAATATATATTTTAAGGTATGTCCTCATAATTTTGTATTTCATGAGTGTTTGTTATAATGTTTCCATTTTCATCTCTAATTTTAGTAAAATAGGTCTTTTCTCTTCTTATTTTCATTAATTTAGCTAAGGGTTTGTCAACTTAGTTTAACTCTTTCAAAGAAACAATTCTTTGCCTCATTAATTCTTTCTTTCTTATTTCTATTTTATTAATTTCTGCCTTGGTGGTGACTGTTTTTCCCCTTTATACTTTGCGCTCTTGTCTTCCCAATCTCTTTAGGTGTTTTCTTGACTCATTAATTTGAGGTCTCTAAAATGTTTTGATGTAGGTTCTTACTACCACAAGAATTTCTCTCAGGACTTCTTTCTCTGTATCCCACACTTTGATATGTTATGTCTTCATTTTCATTCAATTCCGGTAATTTTAAATTTCTTTGTTAGTTTCAATAGTGTGCTATTGAAGTTTGTATGCTCTCTATGGTTTCAGTTGCTGTTGATACCGAGCACTGCGCCATTGTGTCTAAATAGAGTACAAGGCATTCTTTCAATTGTCCTATATTGGCTGAGAATTGTTTTGTGTCAAAAACATGATCATATTCTGAGAATTTTCCATTGGCTGCTGAGAAGAATGTGTATATTTTTAATGTAATTTATCTATACCTTTTAAATTACACTTTCTTTTGTTTGTATTTTTGTGCAGGTTCCACAGTTCATGCGTGGAGGAGATGAGAGGACAAAGTGCAAGAGTCAGTTCTCTCCTTCCACCGTGTCTTTTGAGGAATTAAACTCAGATCTTCAGGTTTAATAGCAAGCACCTTCACCCATGGAGCCATCTAGATGGCTAGCCCAAGAATGTGTATTCTTTACTGTTTGAATGGAATGCTTTGTAGATGTACGTGAGTTTCATTTGACTTTTATTTCATTTAACTCCCATGTTTCTCTGCTTTATATTTTATTCTGGATGTCTTACCTATTGGTGAGAGTTGGGTATTGAAGTAGCCCACTATCACTTTGGTGAGACTGATACATGACTTTACATCCTATAATGTTCCTTTTATGAAAGGGTGTGTGTGTGTGTGCGTGTGTGTGTGTGTGTGTGTGTGTGTGTGTGTGTGTGTCTATTTAATGGACGTAGAATTGGAATGTCTTCTGCTGGAATGTCATTCATGAACTATCTGTAACCTTCTTGAAGTCTTCTGATTGCTTTTGGTTTGATCTCTATTTTGATAGATATTAGGCAGACATGTAGGTATCCCTGCTTGTTTCTTATTCTATTTTCTTTTTTCTAATGCAGTGTCTATCTTTGGTGGTGAGATGTTTTCTTGGAGGTAGCAAAAAGATGGATTCTGTTCTGTAACCCAATCTGCTAGTCTATGTCTTTTAATTGAGGGATTGAAACCTTTACTATTCAGAGTTTTAATTGAAAATGTGTCATAGGTGTGGATTTTGTGGTGTCTTGTTTTTTCAAATCGATTTGTTTCTAAACTGGTATGTTTTGTATCTGGATTTAGATGGCTGATTGTTTTTCTTTTATTGTTTTAAATCCAAGACATCTTTATACTTTCAGTGGAGGTATCTGCAATGTTCAGAAGAGGACTATGTCATACTGGCATTAAGATGTTGCTTTGGTCTATGAGATTGGTATCTGGATGGGAGCCTCTAACTTGAGTCTTCTGGGAGTCAGGCACTATCATGAATCAGCTGTGGCTTCCTGCCCAGTCTGCAACTTGCACTGGGACTGTCTGTTGAAATGCCTACCCCCATGGACTTTGCTTTAAGAAAATTCGTGCTTCCTCACTTGTCTCCAGCTTCTGTCTCCATGAGTTGTGGAACACCCCACATTCTTGTGGACTTTACCCTGGGTCAGATTCTGTTACAGTCCTGGATTCACAGCTTCTGCTGGCCAGCCTTTCGGAGTTGTGGAACTCGCTATAATGCATGTGGGACTTACCCTGGGTCAGATCCTGTTCTTACTCTGGGTCCACAGCCTGCCACCCTCATGCATTTGTGTGCCATGCCTTGGGTCAGATCAGGTCTTCTGTCTGGGTCTTAACTTGGATCGGGAGTTATGTGACTCCTCGTATCTGTGAGCCTTACCCTGTGTCAGCTCTGGCATCTGCCTAACCACTTCTCAAAAATGCTCCCTAGTCCCAACTCTAAATATCTCAATGAGAATTAAATTTCAACCCAAAGCTTGGTAGGAACATTCAAACCAATGCTTTATGTCTCCCTTCATGTGACTGGCATCAGTTAAGAGAATTCACTAGTGGATTCACTTAACTAGTGAATTCACTTAACTAAAAGATTCACTTAACTAAAAGAATTCACAGTTTTCATGGGAGCAGCATGGAATATCTGTAGTTATTTTGAAAAGCAATTAAGTGGAGCCATATTAGAACAAAAGTGTAATGATCAAATAAAATCATGTCTTGGATATTATTGCTAATGACCAGGCTGACCACATTTGAATAAAAGGTGTTAGTTGGTTAAAAGAAACAATTGTGTAGGAGAAAACCGACATGGCAAAGGTAGTAACTTTCCATGCTGATTTGACCAGCCATATGATAAATATATGATAAGTAAAAATTATTTCTAAATATGTCTTTGGGAATGTGTGTTTATCTGTGGTGCTGGGAATGGATTTCAGGGACTGCGAATGCCACCAAGCCCTCTACCACTGAGATATATGCTTCTAGCCTGGGAGAATATTTCTTGGATGTATTTATCTTGTGCATTAGGACACTCATAAGTACAGATGGTCCTCCACAGGAGAATGGGTATCCTCCAGTTCCTAGTGGCCTGAATAGAATCACAGGTAGAAGAAATCTGATTTCTCTCTCTCCCCATAACCCTTTTTGTCTTAACTACTTGAGGTAAGACATTGAACTTCTACCTATTTCCCGTGACCATCTTCAAAGTAAAAAGCAGATAAATAATAGCAATTCCATGTAGATTAATTCAATATTAGCTCACATTTTCTGTCTTGTTCTTGAGAGAACACAAAGGATATATTTTGTAAAAAGAAAAAAAGTTGCTTGTGAAATGTTTCTTGAGCAAGAACTGAACTAGTATATTCACTTTTTCAGTGATTTTTTTTTTGATTCATGAAATAAACTTTTGGAGGCTGTAGAGATGGATCAGTGGTTAAGAGCACCCAGCACCCACAAGGCAGTAAACAACAATTCATAAATCCTGTTCCAAGGGATATGATGTCCTCTTCTGGCCTCTGGAGGTATTGCACAACACACATGCACTTAAATACATTCAGGTAATTAACCCATACACATAAAATAAAAATAATAACAAATAATTTTTTAAAAAGAAATAAACTTCCTATGGTCATGAGTCACTAAGTTTATATACAGTGTAAATCTGGCTGTAAAATATGTCACAATCTTTATAGAAATTTAATGGATATATTTTAATTGTCTTCTGAATTGAGTACTCTAAAGAAGTTTGGCATATTCATAATTGTTCTGGCATTCCAAACAATCTACCTTTTTAAAAAATTTTTATATAAATTTGCTTCCTTTTGTTAACTGGAATTTTTATTGTGTATTCATGGACTGTATAAGTCTGCCTAAGTTCCATCCATGCATAATATTTTCAACTTGGGGAAACTTTCTTGATGATTGTTGCTTGTCCTCTGGTTATTGTGTTTCTTTAGGATCATAGAAAAAGCTTCATTTTCTTTGACATCTCTGTTATCTTGGCAAGTCATTTTTAACTTGTCTTTATCTGTCACTCTGTAGGTCCTTCTCACATTTGCCTTGTATATTTAAATTCTTCTAGGGCTGGAGAGATGGCTCAGTGGTAAAGAGCATTGGCTGTTCTTCCAGATGACACAAGTTCGATTCCCAGTAACCTCAAGGTAGATAATAACCATCTGTAACTCCAGTTCTAGGGGATCTGATGCCCTCTTCTGGCCTTTGCAAGCATTTCATGTACATCGTACACTTTACATACACGCAAACAAAACATTCATATGTATTAAATAAAAATAATAAACATATTTTTAAAGTTCTGTTTATCATGGCACCATGACACACGTTCTTTTCTGTGTGCCTCTGTAGCTTCCTAGTGATTCTTTGCTCAAGTAATTCCTCTTCTTATTTTAATAACTTTTATTTGCTAATTATGTTAACTCACATAATTCCTGTATTTGCTTTATAAAACCAACCCTAGAGTTTTGCATAGCATTTATTACCATATTATTATCAAAATGGTTATTTTCTCTCAGTTCCCATTCAAAATTATTTCCACTTTTCTTTTTCTTCTGTTCTCCAAATCTTCACCATGATGCTTTCCTCACTTACATAATTCATGTTATTTTTACAGGCCACGCATTGTTTCTTTTGCCTACCCATTCTTAAATTCAGCAGGCTCCATAAAGACAAGGCCAACAGATCTTTCGCATGAATTTTTCATGTCTCAATTCTCCATCTACTTATAATTTTCTGGATTCTCCTTCTTAGACCAATCTATGGACAGCAGACAGAGTTCAATATTCTGGCAAGATCCCAGCATGATGCCAGCTTTCATGTAGCTGTCTTCATTTGTGGGTTGTCTCCTAACCCAGTACACTGATCTTCTTGAGGAAATGAATTCTTTCATAGTACCCATAATAAAACTTTTAAAATATTTTTATTCGATTTATTTATTTATTTAGCAAAAGTGCCATGCCCGAGTAAGCCTGTGGAGGTCAGAGGATGTCTTGTAGTAGGTCAGTTTCCAAAAGCTTCAATAAGATTTTACCAGACCTGCCACTGCTCTGTGCTTGTGCATGGCCGGGCCATGTTCAGCTTTTCCATGGTCGCTGGAGATGTGAGTTCAGATACTCATGTTTGCTCAGCAAGTGCTCTTTCCTACTGATCCATCTCTCCAGGTCTCTAATGTGTAGTCTATACAGGTCTCTCAAACCGGAGGCCAGGAGAAGAACACAGAATCCCTCTAAAACCCTAACTTCTTCCTTTTAGATGGGCTAACCAGCTATGCTGCAGGCAGCCTGGATGGGGTAAATAATGAGAGTTATAAAAACAGTAGCTCCGTGGTGCACACCTTTAATCCTAGCCCTCGGGAGGCAGAGGCAGGTGGATCTCTATGAGCTCAAGGTCAGCCTGGTCTACAGAGTGAGTTCCAGGCCAGCTGGAACTTAAAGGGAGACCCTCTCTCAAAAAAAAAAAAATACAACAAATAAAAACAGTAATTCCAGGGGATATATATGTAGAAGAAATGTCACACAGAGTTTAAGGACAAAGTCTTACATTTTCTTTTTAATTTTTTTTAAATTAGTTTTTTTTATTGATGCTTTGTGCATTTCATACATTTTTTCCAATTCAGTTCAGGCTTTTTTCCCTTTCCCTCCCCCCCCACCCCCACCCCATCCCAGATCATGCATTCTGCCATAACTGTCCTGCATCTCTCGTCAGGTTTGAATTTTTTCTCTATTTTTAGACTATAAGGATGGTAATCCAGAGTACAGATCACCTGTATAGCAACCTATCTGCAGCTGTTGTGCCCAAACCCACCAGAACACAACCAGCTGGGGGGTACAGTTGTTTGTTCAATCAACGTTGGTCACATTGAGTGTCCAGAACTCATGTGTTGTTTCACCATCACGGGCCCCAATCGCCACAATTACATTCTACCAACGCGCACACCAGTCTTCGCAGTTGTTCCTAGGCTTAGAAAAAGGGGCACAGGTTGTATGGTAAGATGAATATGTCTGCAATGTAGGTTTGTGCACCCGTGTCGTGCAATGCCGCGGAGGTCAGAAGAGGGTCTCGGATTCCCCTGGAACTGGAGTTCTCCTGGAATTGGAGTTTCAGACGGTTCTCAGCCGCCATGTGGGTGCTGGGGATCGAACCCGGGTCCTCTGTAAGAGCGGTCGGCGCTCTTAACCGCTAGGCCATCTCTCCAGCCTTTTTATAGCTGGATCTTGGTTTAAAGAAGCCATATCAGATTACTAATCAAAGTCAATTTAAAGAGATTTCATCTAATTTGATACTACTCATGGAAGCTTTGATTAGAAATTGCAAATCATACATTGCTGCTTTAGTCTTTTTCTTATAGCAGCTAAACCTTGAGTATTTCTTTCATTACTTCAGCCTTTTAATTTTTCTTTCAAATCTCTTTTCCATTCTATAATTTGTAACCTACCTTCCTTTCAATCCTACATGCTGTCAAAGGGTTTTCTACTTAAGGTACAATTTGTCTTTTCCTACAAAATATCTTTTTGGAATTTTTCCCTGTTCTGCTGGCATTTATATTTCCAGTGTCACATTATGGCAAATTAATTACACAATATATACTGAAATATTGAAGAGTGCCTCCTAGGGTCCCACAGCAGGTAGGAGCAGATTGGCACATTGTGCTTGCAGCCCAGTCGTCAGTCCCATCCTCGGCAGTCCAAATTAATTATTTAGAAAATGCCATATCCTTTCTCACTGGGAGCGTCAGGTTGGAAGAAAAATGAAGTCAGCATTTTGCACTACTCACTTGACATAAATCATTATTTATTTTAGGCAGTTGATCACGGTGAGCTTGCATTTGAGCTGCTAGCTTCTCTATGGTATATTACAGTGCTATTGTTGAAGGAGCACTCATATTTTCCCCAATAGGTTTTGATTGTTATGCCAAGGCATGAAAAATATATTTCAAGTTCACCTGTATTGTGGTCTTTGCTTTAGCCCATGCATAGGAGAATCGCCAGACAAAACTAAGTGTGGGGAACAAAGGTGAGAAAGT
This sequence comes from Rhizomys pruinosus, assembly GCA_009823505.1. NCBI lineage: Eukaryota > Metazoa > Chordata > Mammalia > Rodentia > Spalacidae > Rhizomys > Rhizomys pruinosus. The sequence continues at coordinate 324,014 of VZQC01005410.1, read as the reverse complement.
GCAATATTGTGCATCTTCAAAATGACCACTGTCCACCCCACTTACTCTAAAGACTCCTTTTTGTCCATCTCTTAGAGACACCCCTGCCGCTCCTTTGTTTTTGACAAATTATGAGTTGTCATTGTACTGTAAATAACAGTTGGGGAGCACATAATGAAAAATCTCATGGGCCACATATAGCATCACACTATTAATTTGTCAGAAATGCTATTATCTAGACAACCAGCTTTGAAATTGTAGTGTTTGTATCGTGACATTACAACAACCCACACTGAGTGGCATTGAGAAGCACCACACATTGAGAGACTATGACCAAAGTGTGTTTAAAAAATGACCAAGTCTGGATGAACATTGGGTTTTGTTTTTTGTTTTTTGTTTTTTTTTTTTTTTTTTTTTTTTTTTTTTTTTTTTTTTT